>JAWQUT010000708.1:83633-94032 GCA_033807755.1 Ellobium chinense
GGGGGGGGGGGGGGGGGGGGGGGGGGGGGGGGGGGAGACAGAGAGAGAGAGAGAGAGAGAGAGAGAGAGACAGAGACAGAGAGACTCAGAGACAGAGAGAAAAAAGAGAGAGACAGAGAGAGAAGAAGAAGAATAGAAAAAATATTTTACCTTTAGAAGAAGGCTGAGTCCATCATTGTGGAGGTGAGTTGGGGGGAAAGAGAGAGACAGAGAGAGACAGAGAGAGAGAGACAGAGACAGAGAGAGAGAGAGAAGAAGAAGAATAGAAAAACTATTTCACCATTAGAAGAAGGCTGAGTCCATCATTGTGGAGGTGAGTTGAGGGAAAGGGAGAGAGAGAGAGAGAGAGAGAGAGAGAGACAAGGAGAGAGAGGGGGGGAGAGACAGGAAGAAAAAGAGAGAGAGACAGAGAGAGAGAAGAAGAAGAATAGGAAAACTATTTTACCATTAGAAGAAGACTGAGCCCTCATTATGGAGGTGAGTTGGGGGAGGGGGAGGGAGAGAGAGAGAAAGAGAGACAGAGAGGTCGGGGGGAGAATAGGAAAACTATTTTACGATAAGAAGAAGGCGGGGCCGATCATTGTGAAGGTGAGTTGGGGGAGGGAGGGAGAGAGAGAGAGAGAGAGAGAGAGAAAGAAGGAGAGAGAGAGAGAAGGAAAATTAGGAAGTTCTACAGGAAGTAACCACAATATAGAACTCAGTTAGATGGACGGGGGGAGGGGATAGGGGAAGGAAAGAAAAGGGATGAACAGGAATTCTACAGATATAAGCCAGCAGAGCTGATCATTGGGAAGGTGGGTTGAAAGGAGAGTGAGAAAGAGGGAGAGAGACAGAGAGAGTAGGGAAGAATAGGACAAAAACATTTTACAGGAAGGATAGAGCTGAGCCGATCCTTATGGAAGTGAGTTGGAAGGAGAGAAAGAATGTGCGTGTGTCTGAGTGTCTGTGTCTGTGTGTGTCTATGTCTGTCTGTGTGTCTGTCTGCGTGAGTCTGTGTGTCTGTGAGTGTGAGTCTCTATGTATCTGTGTGTCTATGTTTGTTGTGTATGTTTAAGAGAGAGAGAGAGAGAGAGAGAAAGAAAGAAAGAGAGAGAGAGAG
The DNA here is from genome assembly GCA_033807755.1 of Ellobium chinense. Classification (NCBI taxonomy): domain Eukaryota; kingdom Metazoa; phylum Mollusca; class Gastropoda; order Ellobiida; family Ellobiidae; genus Ellobium; species Ellobium chinense. The sequence continues at coordinate 84,733 of JAWQUT010000708.1, forward strand.
AAAGAAAGAGAGAGAGAGAAGTGAAGAAAAGGAAGAGAATAATAATTCTACAGGAAGAAGTCAGCAGAGCACATCATTGTAGAAGTGAGTTAGAAGAAGAAGTAAAAGAAGAAGAAAAGAAAAGAGAGAGAGAAAGAGAGAGAGAGAAAGAAAAAGAGAGAATAGTAGTAGTAGGGAAACATCTGATATATTTCACTGGATCATACTTGACACAGAGTACTTTGTACTGCAATACTGAGAAATCTTTTTCTTTCATTTCTCTTATAGGTATACAGTCACAATACCGTATTCGATACTTACATTGCTGAAGGTCGAATCAACTGGCCAGGTAACTTATTTTTATATGAATTTATTCACTGACTAATTGGGTGACTGACTGATTGTGTGAACGATTAATTTATCATTTCCTCTTTAACTTCTTACCCTATCCTCATTAAAACTATGTTAAGTGTTTTTAAGAAACCATGACGTCTAGAAAAACTCAATTTTAGCTGAAAATACCTGTGAGATGATTATTTATAAACACTTCCATATCTGTAGAATTAACATACATTAGACAGGTTATACACATGTGCTTGTGAGTGAGTGTGTGAATAGAATTCTGTGTGAACTTTGAACCAATCCATTCACTAACCTTTCCACCAAAAACTGTTTCATATTTAGGACTTACCAATGACCCAGAGCCTGGTAAGACTCTTGAGATTTTTATCCATGTAGAAATCTCTACTGTTATCCTTGTAGAAACCTCTACTTTTATTCACGTAGAAACCTCTTCTTTGATCCTTGTAAAACCCTCTACTTTTGTCCATGTGGAAACCTTCACTACTCTATTTTTTTAAAGGGAGAGATAATACCTTTTTGCAGAGGTTATAAAACACAATGCTATGGTGTAAAATGAAGTAATTTATCATCTACATAAAAAATCCGAAAATGCTTCCACTGGATCATGCGTACTTTACTTCTCCAATCCAGCGGCCACTTAAGCTTGAGCGCTTAGGCCTGATGCCGATGGAGGATCATACATAAATGTATCTGTCAGTGATAGTATCAGTTGGAGCTGTAACAGATGACATTTGTTTCAAAACCATCACTAGTGAAGGAAAAGAAATGCACCATTTAGCATATCAGTATGTAATTTTGCACAGAAATTTAATGCATACATAGATGATGATAAATTACAAATCATATTATACGCATCATAACCTCTGGAATAATGTGCACTCTCTCGTTACGCTACTGTCCTAATTTTTTACTTGCTTCATTTTAAACCCTAGGTGGAGGGTGTAGAATTGTTGTGAGGCGTATAGTAATTGTGCTGTATGGGTTAAGTTATGAAAGAGTTACAGGTATGAAGATGCCAATGTTTTTTCCACTGTTGGCTATATAAGGTTTTACACCTCTCATTTATTTATCCAGGGGTTTCAAGCTGAAATACTTTCCACACATGTTGTTTAGCTTTTCCTGCAAATTTTGACACAAAGAAAAATGCCCCTAAACGAGTCAGATTTTGAGAACCTAGGCAGTGAAGCAGGCTACCTAATATTTTAGGCCTTTTAACTCAGTAACCAAGGCAACAGTACCCACCTAGCAACAACTAATATATTTGCATCTATCTGAGCCTTCGAAATTCAAATCCAACCCCTTTCCCCCCTCCCCGTGACCATTTATTCTGATTTTTTTAGGAAGTATTTAAAATTCCATATTTTTATGCCAGGTGCTGTTGGCATCTTCATACCAACAGCTGTGTTACCATCGTAAGGCAAGAGTCAGCTACAAATGGCATTTATTTTGCAGTGGTAAGGTTCGTAAGGACAGTAAACTAGCAATTTTCAAAGTTTCGACCCGCAGTGAGATGTTTTAGAGCTGAACTTCGTGAAAATGGTGATTCTTTATGAGCCATATTTATGATTTAATTCAGATTGGTGAAATGTGCCATTATGCCACTTCTCTCCTTTTGTACCTCAACCGGATTATTTTTGCAACATTTTTTGCAAATTTTGGTGCAATTTTTACCACTATCTGCATGCAAATTTTGCAATTCTTGGTGCAGATTTTGAAGGTTTAAGAATGCAAGTATTTTCCGCATGGATAGATAGTCGCCGTGATATAGCGAAATGCAAGGAAAGTTAGTAATATCTATATATAAATAAATTCAGCTGATACGATGTACGTCATAGTAGGGCAAAGAGTTAAGGACTCCAGATTACTCACCTGGAGTCAAAGACTTCCAGAAGAATAATTACTCATTTGTGAAAGAAAAACTGTTTCATTCACTTGGCCCATGATAATTATGCCATAAGTTCTGCTTGGTCTTATTGGGACGAAACCAGGACAAAAGTGAATACAAGCTTCAGTACTTATGACCGTATTTCGTCTTGGGGCTTATCGTAATTGTTACTTGCATGAAAGACAGCTATAATCTGTGCTTGGTCTCACTGGGACGAAACCAGGACAAACGTGAACACAAATTTCAGTACTTTTGACCTGATTTCGTCTTGGGGCTAGTCGTAATTGTTACTTGCATGAAAGACAGCTATAATCTGTGCGTGGTCTCACTGGGACGAAACCAGGACATAAGTGAACACAAATTTCAGTACTTATGACCGTATTTCGTCTTGGGGCTATCGTAATTGTTATTGCATGAAAGGCAGCTATAATCTGTGCTTGGTCTCACTGGGACGAAACCAGGACAAAAGTGAACACAAATTTCAGTACTTATGACCTTATTTCGTCTTGGGGCTTGTCGTAATTGTTACTTGTATGTTTTGCATAAAAGACAGCTATAATCTATGCTAAGGTCTCACTGGGACGAAACCAGGACAAAAGTGAACATAAATTTCAGTAACTTTTGACCGTATTTCGTCTTGAGGCTAGTCGTGATTGTCCCAGTACTTGCATGTTTTGCTTATCTATTGCTTACTTCAACCTCTCTCACAATGAATAATCACCGTCCTCAGTTCGCTTGTTATCTTTCCATAGCCACCTTTTGTATACGCCTATGCTTTGCTTCGCCATTGCGTTCGTTGTTATGTCTCTGTCTTAAAATACAAAAAGTTTTCACTAATAGTACATAGACCACTCTCAGCTTTTATACATGCATTATCGCAAGCTACAAGTCCAACATTGATGACTTCCGCTTTCTGCATTATCGCAAGCTACAAGTCCAACATTGATGACTTCCGCTTTCTGCATTATCGCAAGCTACAAGTCCAACACTGATGACTTCCGCTTTCTGCATTATCGCAAGCTACAAGTCCAACACTGATGACTTCCGCTTTCTGCATTATCGCAAGCTACAAGTCCAACATTGATGACTTCCGCTTTCTGCATTATCGCAAGCTACAAGTCCAACACTGATGACTGACGCTTTCTGTTTATCCATTGTTGGAAGACCACGATTGAAAGATATGGTCTGTTACATTGGCTTTTGTTAGCTGATGCGTCTATTATTTCCGGTGGCCAGATTTGATGACGCTATCATACTACCATTTAGATTCACATTTTGCTTAAACTGGAAGTGAGTTTTGTTGGACTTCTGTTACTATATAGCTAGAGCGTGTCATATGGATGACATACTGTACATGGTTTGGTTTTCACGCTGGAAAAAACAAAATATCTATAATTCTGTTCGACAGAAGATGAATGGGCAGTACATTTTCAGACCAGTAACAGTTAGACTGGGTGGAGGGCAACATCGAATAATAATTTTTTTTTTGATTTTTTTGTTTTTTTGCTCAGATTCAGTCATGCGAATGCGAATGTCTATCCAGTCATAGTGCTTAGCAATGATCAGCTGGATGAATGAGTAGATGGATGATTATCAAATGAGTGAGTAGAGGCTCGGATATCAGTGGACTTAAATTCAGCTACCTTTGAGTTCATTTCGTAGCGGATCTCTGCGAAATCATAGCCTACGTCACAAACTCTTACCGATCTCTGCGTTGTCAGCTGCAGGCGGACCTAATACAATTTAAGTCTATAATCAAAATAATAATCATATTAATATGACATGTTTTTTTTCCCAACCAGAGCCAGAACCTAAGGAAAAATCTTCGTCGGTTGATGAAAAGAAAAAATCCTGTTGTAAGCGAGAAACGTACTGATGGCGTGTTCTTTAAAGTTCTTTGTTACGATTTCGTTGTAATTTTTGTGACCTGTTAATGTTCCCATAATAATAATAATAATATTAATAATAATAATGCGATTTATAAGTCTCGTATCTAGGATCATGCCCGCTCACGCAACTTCACACTATTATTAGCCCAGCAAGCCAGGTCACTCTAGAACTTTGGTCAACTCTCTGGGCAGTACAGAGTGTCGCTGCCATATATGGGATCTGATCATTAACTTTTTGACAACATCTTTCGCTGCCTATAGCCAGGAACTCATTTTACAGACGGGTGGACTGAGGAAAATGTGAAAGATATACTTTCCCAAGGTACCTATACAACGTGACTGTGGTCGGGAATCAAACCCACGACCTATAGGTCTTGAGGCCAACACCCCAACCAGTCGGCCACGCGGTTCCACATATCATTGCTTTTTACTGGTTACTGTTCTTATGTTTGAGTATGACCTCATGCACTAGGAGAAAATGATATCCGTGTGTTTCTGCGTCCAAACTATCACACTGATATGTTACATGTTAGTTCACGGAAAACTCCCAGGGTCTTTCTTTCTTTCTTTCTTTCTTTCTTGCTTTGTTTATTTGTTCATTTCGCTCTTTCTATCTTTCCTTCCTTCCTTCCTTCCTTCCTTCCTTCCTTCCTTCTTTCATTCTTTGCTTTAATTTGTTTTACTGTCATCTCTCTGTTCATTTCTACTCTCTTTTCTGTCTACACTTCTTTTTATTATTTTCTCCTTCACTGTTTCTTCAACTTTTCCCGATCTTTCCTTTCTCATTTTTCGTTCTTCTGGCTCCTTCATTCTGTTTCCTTGCTTTGTTGTTGTTATTATTGTTGTTGTTGTTAGTGTTGTTGTTGTTCTAGTGCTAAAACTTTGGTTTTCGCTAACCTCCATCAACGCCCCTGTCTTATCTTGGGCTTATGGTTGCAATGGCATCAGCCCTTGTATTGATACGTTTCAAACTTCATTGCTTCCACCTGGGCTGGGTTTATTTTGGTCCCTGCAATTTGACAAAAGAGCAAGACACACTCCCATCTCTTGCAGAAAAAAGTATAGGCAAGCCAAAATGACTGCAGCTAATGCGGAAGAGACCGAAAATAATGCACTGACTTGCGAGAGGTGTTTGCTATACTTATACCTTCGCCTCGTCCATTAACATACATACCATCGATGATTCTTGCCAAGTTCTCCTCCGACAGAAGGCCTTTGATAAGAAGTTCCACTAACAAATTTGAAACCTAGATGGTTACCGCCGTCTTTCCGTACTTTCTGTTCCGATGATTAAAAAAAACCAAAAACCTCACAATTCTAACAAACCTTTAGTAGGTGTGCACCTTTCCACACTGTGACTGGTGCGCATCAATCAAACACGCACTCCTGATACCCCCCTTTGCTGAGAAAGGTGTCTGCCTTGCCTTCCGTCAAACTGAAGGAACCAAACAGATGCAGACCTTATACACCTATCTGAAATGACGCACGATTCATGGGTCCCTGTTCAACTTCGCCATGATGAGATTCGATCGCATTTCAATCGAGACGTCTTTTTCTCCTACTTTGCTCTTTACTTTGAAGGTAACTGTTGCAGTGCTTATTGTCGCTGCTGTGGAAGTAGCGGCGATAAACAATGTAAGAAAGCGTGCAGTTTAATCGGTGTTTGCTTTACCGTTTTATTCCGTGGTTGTTGTTTTTTTTTTTTCTGGTTGTTTATCGATATTGTTCACTAATATGTTCACATCGGGCGCACTGTTGAATAGCCCTTATTCAGGTTGAAATTAGCAAGAGTTTTCTTCCTTAACAATACAATATTTCCCTGGCTTTGTTAGGAATCTTTGTTCACTCAAACCATTAGAGTGCTTTAAACTGCTTGTTTTAGCAATCAGTAGCCGTGGGCCTGATTAATTATCTTTTCTTTTTGGAACGTCTAATTAGAGTTAATTTTGCATTTTTAAAAAAACAATTCATAATAAGCGTGTTTGAGTGAATAAAGAATCTCCGGTTTTAGTTAATCAATTCTTTTGATGTTGATGTTATATCTTGTTGTACTTGAAGGTATCAGATTTTTAAAACCTCTTTTTCCCCCTTTTTAGTAGCGCAAAGTCAGCTTGCTGTATGCACATCTTTGATCTTTTCGTTGTCATGATGTTTTTCCTTGCTTTCCTTGTTGCCTAAAATCCAGTGTAATTTATTTATTTTTTGTATTTGAAATTTGCATTTAAACACAGTCCACTCGGCATAATTGCAACTCCTGAGGATCACACGAAAAGTCTCGATAAAAAGAAATTGCGACTAACACTTTCGTAAAGAAAATGCGATATCCTGGAAGAGGTTGCAATTGTAGGCTTACAGATTGCTCAAAAGCTGAATCGACTGCATCGTATCGCGAGCTATGGATTGTTGATACAGAAACTTGGGAATGTGGTTTTGGTGCCATAGCAACCTATTTCATTGTCTTATTTGAGGACTTGAGCATTAACGATGGGATCTCTTACCATTGTAACAATAACATTAACTCTATATGTTGAACGATTACGATGGAAAGAGATTCCATCGTACAGGGCATACTCTTAATTATTACGTGGACTATTCACGTTCACTTTCGTACAGTTTGAAAAAGTTCTATAGTTTCCTACCTTATCACAGGGCTTAAAGACTTTTCCGTGTAACGACGTATGCTACTATAGTTATTGTAACTATGTTGATACTCCAAATCATATTTTATTTCAAAGGACTTAAACATTTATTTTGTTTAATTGTGAGAAATACCGCCTGAGGTGCAAATTTAAATTTAAATCAAGAGATATATCTTCCGTGTTGAAATAACATTCAGGACTACCTGTATATTAATACATGTATAAACATAGTAATACATTCGTGTATGATAGTTGTGCCTGGCCTTAGAGCGCTGTAATCTTTAGCACGGGGTCTTCTCAGCTGTCTGTGTCTTCTCTGTTGGACAATTCTTTTGCAACACCGCTAAACGTGTACACTATGTCCTATATGAATTGATGATGATAATTATGATAAATAAAGAAAAGGCTCATAATGACTGTCAAAATGAATGGAGGCTGATGATTATTTTTTTCAACTTGCTAGTAAAAAGATTACCTTCAGAGGAACGTCGACGTAAGTTCCATTTCTTTATGTTGAGTTTGTATGCAGTCCTTTTCAAATAGCGCTACGCTAGGATACCTTTCATGCCTGGTTTTTCCTAATTTTCTATGAAATTGTTGGGCATTCACGAGAATACTTTACACACTGCCAGCAAAGCAAATGCGACTTGCAATAAATTAAACATTGTTTTCTTGTTTTAGTTATTTTTGTTGAGATCCTTGGCTGCCCTATTTTTTTTATTTTTTTCCACAATTCAAAAAGGTGGAAGCTTTGTCGCTGGTCGAGAAGAGTTGCCATTTTGAAATTTTAATATTTGCTTGTGTTGAATGTTAACGTTCAAATTCATGTTTCTTTCTTCGTAAACAAATTGAAAGTAACATTACAGCCACAGAGTCTTGGCTTCAGACAATTTTGTTGTTCTTGCACCTGGATCTGCGAAATAAGTTCTATTTTATCTTGCAAACGAGCAGACAGACGCCAAATACAGTATTTGAAGGACAGGCTTCTTTGACTTCAAAGGATCCTTTGAGGGCTAGCATAATCTGGTGGGAGAGGGAAATTCCAGTCAAAGTATCAGTAGAGACAAACTGACTTATTTCTTTTATGTTTTTCATCGTTTGGTGGTCACTTTAGATATGAGTGGAAAAGTAGCATAAAGTAACTTGAATGGACTAATTATTTTTATGTAAGCCTAAAAACTTTCAGGAAACTACAACAGCAAATGCATTGTATGAGCTTGTCGTCTCCCCTCTTGAAATATGTGTAAATCTAGAGTCCTGTTTGACATAATTATTAGCCTTTATAATTTGAAGCAACCTTTCCTTCTCTGAATTTTTCAGGAAACGAAAAGGGAGAGAAGAAAGTGTTTAACCTCTACGGCCGGAAGAAGGAAGCGGATACGGTCAAACCTGGAAACCTGCACGTGTTTGTACGGTCGAGTGACGACCTTCAGATGCTGTGAAGCAAAAACTTGGAATTTCTTCAACAGCCCTCAGGAAACGAAAGAAACAATAGTATTCCCTTATTATTTCATGTTTATTGGTGAGGATGAGATGCGAGAATGCGAAGCTCTACAGATCTGCTAAACTACAGGGAATGAACTCAGCCTCTGATCTGATCATTCTGTCGTTGCAGTTAGTAAAATCAGGGGCGTATTCCGGATTGGATTCATACCTGCAGTTCACACCATCTTACTTGCGGGAAGGAAAACAACCCTTACATTTCAGGAGGCAACAGAAATTGTGTGAAAGATTGAAAGTGAAGGAGAATAAGAGAGAATGACAGATCCTGTAAAAACTTTGGTTAAGAAATTAATTATTCCGTCCATTGAATAACTTCTATTTCTAGGGGTGTGATACTGGTCTGCTTGTCCTATTAGAATAATTGTCAATGCAATTACGCTCAATATTGCTCTATCATCGTCATTTTGTATTTTCTTTTTTAAGAAAAGAGATTTTAGAAGCATCCAGTTTTATCAAATGCTTTATCAATCAAATGTTTAAATTATATTTAACCACTTAGGCTAGCCTTGATGTTCGCAGAGTCTTAAACAACAGTATAATATAAAGTGTTTGATAGCATCGAAAAAAGCAATTTACACTCATTGCTTCGTCTCTTAAGACAAGACTGATCAAAGTCGTATTTTTTAAAAGCGATTTACAAATGAAAGATACGATATACAATTTCTATTTCAATATATTCTACTCATGGCCTATGTAAATATCTTACGCCGTCCAGTGTGTTTATTTAAGTGATAATTCATCCTAACTTTTTTTATTTTTTCACTGGAGAGATGTCCAGTTCTCATTTACTGATAAATGATGAAGCTTTGGACTTTATAAATGATGGCGATTTGGACCATATAAATGATGAAGATTTGGATCATATAAATGATGGAGATTTGGATCATACAAATGATGGAGATTTGGATCATATACAAGATAAAGAATTGAACTGTGGCCACGCACATTACGTGCTTTCTATGAAAATGTTCTTTTTTTTTTTAAGCACTAAAATATGAAGTCTAATGCTGAACTTTCACTGTGACTTTTTTAAGGGCTTTTT
>JAWQUT010000708.1:99715-114604 GCA_033807755.1 Ellobium chinense
GTCGTTACGAAGCTCAACCGAAGTGTCTTGTTATGAACTCCTTGTCCAGTTTTTTTGCAATTTTGATGATTTTTTTCAATATGAGTACTGCTCATTTCTACTGATTCCAGGTCTCTTTCAGATCTGGAAACATATGAGGGTATCTCCGATGATTTTTCCAGATTTACTAACATGCTATCCTACTGCTACCTCAAGCATCAGAGATGTCAAAAATGGCAAAAGTGTCAGACATTTGGTTCGAGAAGCATTTGTGTCCTGCCAGATTGGATCAAATTTTGTGTCTGACATCAAAAGTATATAGATGCTAAACTATCAGACATTTAGTCTAGCACTTTATAGATTTCTGCTACACCAAGTAAATTTCCATCGGGCAGGACTGGCAGTCTGGCACTTGTTAATATGTCTGGCGGTAGCTAAATCAGTACGTTAATTTTACTTACAATTCCACATTGATTCGGCCTACAATTTCCCTCACAGTAGCAATCAGTTGCTCATTCTCCTGCGGCGAGTCCAAAATCAGACTGTGTAGCTTTGCCATGTAGGTATCAATGGTCTCCAAAGTGGGTAACTCTCCGGTACCTGAATAAAGAAAAATGAGATAGAATGCATCACACAAGTTCCCAGGCGAATAAACAGATAACAAATCAGCACAAGCTATCATAATCAAATTTCTCATGACAAAACATCTCATCTGGCTCAAAACTGTTTCTGAGAGAAATGAGCAGTTCTGTTCAAATATAGTTCTTGCTAAACAAATTCTTGTCAACTTTCAGGAACTTTGTTAAGACTGTTAAGATATTGTCAGAATGCTAGTGATCAGCACCTTTAAATGGCAGCAGCACTGTATGCGCCCCAGGGAGTCGAGAAAATCCTAGAGTGATAAGGCCTGCTGGGGTAATAATAGTGTGAAGTCGCATGAGTGGGCATTAGCCTGGATATGAGACTTATAAACCGCATTATTATTATTATNGCGCGCCGGCGGTGTACGCGAAAAGGGGTGTACGCACACCGGTGTTCTTTATAGCTCCATGGCACAAGCTATCATAATCTAATTTCTCATGACAAAACAGCTCATCTGGCTGAAAACTGTTTCTGAGAGAAATGAGCAGTTCTGTTCAAATATAGTTCTTGCTCAACAAAATTCTTGTCAACTTTCAGGAACTTTGTTGAGATTTTGTCAAATGAATTTGTCTGGAGATGAGATTTCACTGTCCGTCCATGAAGAGATTGCAAGGGGAGAAAAGTGATTATAATGTAAAAATAAGAAGACATTAGGTTACAGGCCTGTAATTGTACTTTCACTTTTGGGTCCTTCAACATAGGGGGTATATTTCATCTCCCCTTTTCCCTCTTTTGGCATGCCCTGCTTCCAGTAATAAGGGCTCCAGGGGGGAAATTTTGATATCATGGAAAACTGTGTCCATCTTACTTTATTTTACCAGGCACTATTTAGCCCCGGGCTGGAACTGCCAGGTCAAGGGTGTGCTCAGGCGGAAGAGGAGGGGTTTGGTGTTAACCAGTGAAAAATGTAGGCTCTGTTTACAAATAGCAACCAAGCTCAAAATTTCAATGGGCTTGCTAGGGTTGGGTAAGTCTTAAAATTTGGGCCACGTAATGAGCTTCAATCTGGTATGGGTCTGGGTGAAAGCTACAGCTTTGGGTTCAGAGGGCAGCTCAAAATGTTAATATAGCCCATAGAGGAAAAAAGAGTCCAATCCTATTACAGGTCTGTAGCCATTAGACAACTAAGATGGTCTATTGAATCCACTGATTTCTAAAGGCATCCTCACTGGCATTGTGACATGGTCTTTCCTGCAAATAAACACTTTGAACACTTGGGGCAGGATTAACACCGGAATTGTCACTGAGCATGTAGTTGTTTGGTGGTGCCTGTTAATTCATTATCTGTATGACAAGAAGCCCAACTCCCTATAAAATTATAGTGTAATAAGCCATTTCATCATACAGACAACAAACTGAAACGTGGAAGCTCATCCAAAAAGGAACATAGATCAGTCTAGGAAATAAAAAAAGAATGCACAGTACACAAAATGTATCTGCCCATATATATGCATGCACTCAGTTATTGCAGTTTTTTTCACATTCATATCTCTGTGAACATATGACCTTGCCAACCTAAGTTTTGTTTTCATCACCTTAACTGTCATTAGAGCATTAACTCACCAAAGGCTGTAGACATCCTCTACTGTGCATCTGCTAGATACTAACACCATGATATGACGTCATCTTCCTCGGATATGGTCAAGTACTAATTATGATATAAGATGTCTCGCATATTCTCACTTGGTCAGTCCCAATACTTTCATGCTTTATGTCGTAGGCTGTTCTTGGAAATGGTATAATTCTAATGTGATCATTTCGTGTCATTTAAAAACTGTTAGGTATTCCGTTCTTCTTCCTCGACTTCATTCTTTAGAGCTGGGGGGGACCAGGGCGCTGCACTGCTGCAGCAATGACTTTGTTATGTATTTCATTTGTAATATTACATATATGATGTGTATTGTTCTCGGTGTTTATATTATGAATGAAATGTATACCAATGTATGACATTGTAAACCAATTTCCCTACGGGGTAAATAAAGTCATATTTTCATTTTTTTTTTCATTTTCTTTCTGTTAATGGCTATCAGATCAGCAGGCCATGGGTCTCTGCCAATAATGTGGCTTGGTCCAGGTCCCAGGCTGACCAGTAGAGGTTTTGTTTTAGTGTTGTGAGGGATGCCCAGCTGTGTGCTCTGATGTGTGTGTACTGAGGACATGACACAGTCTTCAGTGAGTTAAACTTCTTGCCATCTCCTCTTATGCTGTTACAAAAATGAACACACTTACCTGGCAAAGGAACAGAGCTGAAAGATGAGGTGAGACAACTCCGCAGAGCCTCCAAATGAACTGAGAGTGCCTGATTTGTTTGCCTCTGCTGGGCTGCATCTACTTCTAACCTGATGAGCAAGACAATCTCAGTTAGTCACGAAGGCACAACAAGAGTCCAGAATCACTTCTCTTTCAGACAGTCAAAATAAGTATCAATATATAATGAAAGTGGACTTTCATTGGGTGAAAAAAAGTTTTGAGATATTGCTATTCTGGCCTGAGATATAATCTTCTAACATGTCAGTAGTTAAATACTAATCTGAGGTCAAGGTGGTCACCCTCTTGTAATGGGATGATTCTGAGAAAACAATGATTGATGAATAAAGCCTAGGACAAGCTTGAAGAAATTCGGGGAACGATTCTGAGAAAACTATGACTGAAGAATAAAGCCTAGGGCAAACTTGAAGTAATTCGGGGAACGATTCTGAGAAAACTATGATTGAAGAATAAAGCCTAGGGCAAACTTGAAGAAATTCGGGGAACGATAACTATGATTGAAGAATAATGCCTAGGACAAACTTGAAGAAATTCGGGGAATGAGCATTTACTTTTTTTTATAGGACCATCTCTGTATAACAACCTGCCCCATAATATTAAAAATTCCGACTCATTGGCTGCACTCAAGGGGTTACTTAAAACACATCTATTCAGTAAACATTTTGATTGTTAGTTAAACATAGCTGACTCTGTCACAACTACATTTTGAAGAGATCTATATTATTGTATATGAATATGTGTGCGTAGGTATGAGTGCGCGTGTGTATGCGTGCGTGTGTATGCCCGTGTGTGTGTGTGTGCGCGCACATATATATGTGGGTGCGTGCATACGTGCGTGTGTGTGTGTATGTGTGTGCGCATGTGTGCGCACGCGCGCGTGTGTGTGTATGTGTTCAGGTATGAGTGTTTTCTCATACTTACTGTACTGAAGTGAGCTTGCGTGCATATCTGAGAGAATGTTAAAATTTCAAAGTGCCTACAGCCCACCTCAAGGATTGGGCGCTACACAAATACAGTTTACTATTATTATTATTTATTAATAATGTCTCACTAAAAAAATCATCTAATCTACCTCACAAACACCCAAGTTTAACTGCATTTACTAATTTTATGGAACCACTAAAATCAACAGTTTTATGTATAGAAATGATCTTACTCTTGGTTTCTGTAACAAATAAAAACTTGATACTGCATGGCTTTTGTCAACTTCCGAGCCTGACATCTCAATTCCTAGTCTGGCAATATTAGCTTCATTATAAATGGCTGCAAGGTATGTAGTACAAGAGATTTGATCAAAGAGTGGTTCTCTATGATTATGGAGTCTATGATGTGATAACTATTACTTTCTCTCAGGCTAGGAGAAATTCAAAGTTTCCAAACTGAGCACAGTTCCATGAAAGAACTACACGCACTTAGAATCTCATGCTTCCAAAACATTTGCATATAACTGTAATAATCAAGACCCCAACGTCTCTACTTCAGTATTACATGGACTTGTGGATAGTTTGGAAAATCTGTCTGGAACAGGTCATTTTTCCAAAACTGACTCCTTTGAAACCGCTCCAGATTTTCAGATACACTTTACATTTTTTCACTGTATCTCCGGCATTGTGACTATAAATGTCAATAGGAAACCCATTTCAACATTTCGCTTAACAAAATTTAAGTTCGGTGCATTCTCAAAGTTACTTAGCCTTACAATGAGAAATGTTGCACTCCACATCTGACTGACAAACGCAAATCGAACATTTGAAGCTGATATACATATATTAATATATAAAGAGCAATAAATGCAACCAGCAGACGGTGTCAGTAACTTGAGTATGGGTTATTTTATTCCNCGCAGAGCCTCCAAATGAACTGAGAGTGCCTGATTTGTTTGCCTCTGCTGGGCTGCATCTACTTCTAACCTGATGAGCAAGACAATCTCAGTTAGTCACGAAGGCACAACAAGAGTCCAGAATCACTTCTCTTTCAGACAGTCAAAATAAGTATCAATATATAATGAAAGTGGACTTTCATTGGGTGAAAAAAAGTTTTGAGATATTGCTATTCTGGCCTGAGATATAATCTACTAACAAACATGTCAGAAGTTTAATACTTATCTATAGTCAAGGTGCTCACCCTCTTGTAATGGGATGATTCTGAGAAAACTATGATTGAAGAATAAAGCCTAGGACAAACTTGAAGAAATTTGGGGAACGAGCATTTAGTTTTGTAGGATCATCTCTGTATAACAACCTGCCCCATAATATTAAAAATTCCGACTCATTGGCTGCACTCAAGGGGTTACTTAAAACACATCTATTCAGTAAACATTTTGATTGTTAGTTAAACATAGCTGTCACAACTACATTTTGAATAGATCTATATTATTGTATATGAATATGTGTGCGTAGGTATGAGTGCGCGTGTGTATGCGTGCGTGTGTATGCCCGTGTGTGTGTGTGTGTGTGCGTGCCTATATATATGTGGGTGCGTGCGTACGTGCGTGTGTGTGTGTATGTGTGTGCGTATGTGTGCGCACGCGCGCGCGTGTGTGTATGTGTTCAGGTACGAGTGTTTTCTCATACTTACTGTACTGAAGTGAGCTTGCGTGCATATCTAAAATGTCAAAGCGCCTAGAGCCCACCTCGGGGATTGGGCGCTATACAAATACAATTTATAAGTATTATTTATAATAACATTTCACTACAAAAATCATCTAATCTACATCACAAACACTCAAGTTTATCTGCATTTACTAATTTTATGGAACCACTAAAATCAACAGTTTTATGTATAGAAACTATCTTACTCTTGGTTTCTGTAACAAACAAAAACTTGATACTGCATGGCTTTTGTCAACTTCCGAGCTTGAAATCTCAATTCCTAGTCTGGCAATATTAGCTTCATTATAAATGGCTGCAAGGTATGTAGTACAAGAGATTTGATCAAAGAGTGGTTCTCTATGATTATGGAGTCTATGATGTGATAACTATTACTTTCTCTCAGGCTAGGGGAAATTCAAAGTTTCCAAACTGAGCACAGTTCCATGAAAGAACTACACGCACTTAGAATCTCATGCTTCCAAAACATTTGCATATAACTGTAATAATCAAGACCCCAACGTCTCTACTTCAGTATTACATGGACTTGTGGATAGTTTGGAAAATCTGTCTGGAACAGGTCATTTTTCCAAAACTGACTCCTTTGAAACCGCTCCAGATTTTCAGATACACTTTACATTTTTTCACTGTATCTCCGGCATTGTGACTATAAATGTCAATAGGAAACCCATTTCAACATTTCGCTTAACAAAATTTAAGTTCGGTGCATTCTCAAAGTTACTTAGCCTTACAATGAGAAATGTTGCACTCCACATCTGACTGACAAACGCAAATCGAACATTTGAAGCTGATATACATATATTAATATATAAAGAGCAATAAATGCAACCAGCAGACGGTGTCAGTAACTTGAGTATGGGTTATTTTATTCCTTATCACTTTCAAGATGTTGCCAATGTAATTAATTTGCATCACTTTAACAATGCTAGAAAATCAATACAAAAATGTTTGTGCACAAGCACAGATCACCACAGCTGAGAATGTGTTAACAAATGTTTTTCAGATTTACATAACCATGTAGTAAAATTGGACAAAAATCTGCTCATTAGGTGCTTGAATCAAGATTTACTGGTCTTTCCGTTTGAGATAAATGACCCCTAATTTTGAGAGGTCTTCCTCAATTTTCCTCTGACTGCGTTACAATTTAGTGATAGAACGGGAGGTAAATAATCTTTTCTGACATCAAAAACTTGTGGTAGATTGGATGACATCCATATTTTCCTAGTGACATGACTCATGACAAGACATTGGGAAAGAGTTGTCCATGCTGAGTCTGACATAAGTCTCATCATCAAAGTTGAGATCACTTTGTGACACGACACCAGAGTCTAACAACAAAAAGTTTTCAGTGCCATATGAGATAGCTCTGTTTATGGTGCAAGATAACAGAGAAAGATTCTATTAATACAGTGTCATTATGTTGATACTATAATAGTTTTTATATTTTTGAAAAAAAATGTTGACACAATAAAAAGTTGTGTTAAATTGCGGTCATATAAGAAGTGTCTCTGGTGTCATTGCTGGGGTACACCCTACTGTATCAAGGGTCATGAAAATAAATCCCAGATTTTTTCAGGATTCTTTCCAACAAATCTCCTTGCCACAGGTCACAGTGTGAGATTGTGAGATAGAAATGCCAACTGAAGTAAAACAGGAAATGATAGAGTAACACCGTTTTCATCTCTCAACGTTTTGTCTGCTATCTTTATCGTGTCAAGTCACAAGTAAAGAACAATAAAATTTTCATCCCCATTTATTGTTCTTTAATTAATACCTTTATGCATCAACGACCCTTTCTCTGAAGGATTAAGATTGTCTTAAAGAGTTGGGGAACCATTTTTTGAGAAAATGGAGCACTACTTGAAGATCTTAATATTCTTAAGAACTATTAAGAACTCAAGAATCTGTAGGAGCCCTGTGTCTGGGTGTTAGTGACATACAAGATAAGGTAAACACAACAAAGAGGAGTTACCTCTCCACCGCCTGCCTCATGTTGTCTGTGTGTTTACTGAGTATGGCGTTCTGCTCTTCCAGTTCTGTTGCTTGTTTGCGTAGCTGACGGAGTTCGGCATCTCTTGCTGGTAATAAATGCAAGTGGACAAATTACATTAAGTTCTATAACTTTCATCTGACAAAAATGGGTGGCAGATTATGACAACTATACTGTCTGTTAACTTCCACTATCAGAATCCATTGCATTACCAGTTGTTGTATTTCTACGTACAATTGATTTGTAATAAATATTCCTGTATTCCTTACAACAATCAATGAAAAACGGACCACACAACTGCTTATTGTGTCTTGCCTACATTTAAACGCGATAATTTTAAACAGTTCCAACGTATTATTTTTTACCCCTTTCCTTCTATGTCATTCACCTTGCTTTGGTTCCAAAATTCAGTAACAACTACACAGAGTCTGTATATCACATTATTTATAGACAATAGATGATTAACCCAATATCAAGCAGGGATACCACTAACATCATTAAATGCTCTGAACTTTCCATGGTTTCATGTAGATTAGATTGTTTAGTTAAACATACCAATTTTAGTGGCAGTTTACACAAAGCAAGGATAGTTCCTGTAAGAAAGAAACTTCTACCTGATACAGAACATTTATTTACCTTTATTGTGGTCAAGAAATTCCTCGGTGAAGATTGGAATGTCAAATGTTCCAGATTCTTCTTCCTCACCACCACCAGATGCCTGCAGACCCTGCAAGTCTGAATTGTCCACATCCTCTGCAAAATAATTAATAGAAACGAAAAACTTCAAATGTAGTCACAGCTGTTTTTTATCATATTACAGGAATGCTCAGAAAAAAAAATCCAGATCTGAGTATCTAACATCAGTAATTTGTGGTAGAGGCAACTGAAATAAGCCAGTTTGGGGCATTTTTGATGAGAAACTGTCCTGCCTTAATATTTAAGATGTGCTTGTGTATTTGTCATTTGTAATGTGATGTGATGTGACGTCACGTGGCGTGATGTGACGTGACGTGATGTGATGTGATGTGGCCTACTGTGACATGCTGTAATGTGCTGTAAAGTAATTACAGTAATACATACAATTTTCAGAAGGTTGTACAGTTACCTTAGATCTTCCTTATATTCCATTTTCTCAGATACTTAGAATAAGAGAAATATATCACATATTATATAAGAAATACAACACTAGGCTACCAAGTTTATAAAATCAGAAATGTGAATGATCAGACAAAATGTAGCTGACAACTTTAAAAACTGTATTGTGAAGTGTGGGCATCAGTCAGTTACATTATGTCTCATTGTCCACATCTTTAAAGGTTTCCATCTGTATCTCTCCTCCTTACCTTTTGCCTTCTTTTCAAATTGCTGCCGGAATGTTTTGTAGGAGTCTGTCTTTTGATATGCTTCCAAGTCCTTCATGTATTTTTCCTTCTCTC
This sequence comes from Ellobium chinense, assembly GCA_033807755.1. Lineage (NCBI taxonomy): Eukaryota > Metazoa > Mollusca > Gastropoda > Ellobiida > Ellobiidae > Ellobium > Ellobium chinense. The sequence continues at coordinate 108,640 of JAWQUT010000708.1, forward strand.
GCTCTGCTTCATCCAAGTAACGCTGTCACAATGAAAATAAAAGATAAGCAACATAAGATGACAAATATTGTGAAAAAGCCTGCCTTCCTCAGTGACAAAACCCACAAATAATGGAAGGAGAAGAAGGAAACACTGGAAATGACGATCAACCAAAGACAAAATGGGAAAAAACTTGCACCATTCCTTGACTTTAGAATACCATACTTTAACATTCTTGCAATTCCAAAGACGAAAAGACTTTAACGCAAGAAATGGTTCAGTTATCACTCTAAAGTACAATAACTTTACTTGCAACTCACATATCTCAATGTCTCCTAAATGACGACATTTTTCACATCACTGAATCCAGTATTTTATCCATAGATGTCAATGAATAATGATGACTCCTTAAAACTATAATTTCGTCATATTTCCATGCAGCCAGATCACTTGTTATATCACACATGAAATGACTCAATTCATTTTTCTCTACAACAAACCTGTTTCTCATGAGGCTGTAGATTAGACCACTCTGCTCCCAACTGCTTTGACAATTCTGCAAATGACAGGTTTGGTTTTTCTTGTCGGACTTGTTCTCTGCGCTCTGTCAGAAAGCGGAGGTAGCCAGACAGAGGTTGCTTGGGAGCGTTGGAATCTTTCATGATCTTCTTTCTCTTTTTACCTTTTGTCCAGCCTCCTTTCCGCTTCACTGGCTGTAGGAATATTGATGGTATAGAATTTTATCTTACGAGCACAAAAAGAAGGTTATTCAACAATTTTGTCATTGCAAAGAACATATTACCCAGTACAGTGATAATGCACCCTTTTGGAAGTCAAACTGCTATTAACAATCACCACATTTCTGTATCACTGCAGCAAGGCATGACTCCCTCATACAGCACTGTTGCTGGTACTGATGCACCCACCTTCACACATTCTCACACTGATGTTAGTAATACTACTAATGGGAGTGCAGAATTCCCAAGGATGTGCGCTGTCGCTGTCACAATCAAAAGATTTTTGTTCTCTCTCATAACACCGAAACTGCATGTTTAATTTTCAAGTTCTGGGTCAATGAACCACCTAAAACTGTCTATACTGTGAAAAATGTCTCAACTTCAGTCTTCAGCCAACATTGCAGAACCCTGGGCTTCTAGCAGTAAGCAGTGCTCTAGCTGAACTGAATGCTCAATGTAATTCCAGACTTCCGGCTACCCAGCACCTTGCAGTTTTATTATATTCAATATGGACAATCAGAAGGAGAGTCTATAGCCACTGCCTAAGTCACAAGGAGCCCAATGGCTTGTACTTCATGTGAAAAAGTATCCTGGTGGAATTAAAATTTCTGTCTGACAACAGCAGTTAATCTGACTATGACTAGAAAAAAAAATGTAATCTCACCTCTGACTGCTGTCCTTGCATATCACTGGCAGATGGTTCAATAGTCAGACCTGTGAAACAGAGAGTAAAACTTGAATACCATGCCATTTACTAACACTGTGATATCTCTCTACATAAGGCTAAAGACCAAATAAAAATGTTACATCTCTCCATCTATGATGTATCCACATTTTACAATTGAACATACCTCAGACGTGCCACAGATTCATTGCAAAATAAATCTGCATGATGTATGAAGACAGTAATACTGAGATCAAGGTTGGCTTAACCCCTTCACTAGCAGAAAGCACACATAATTTGTTTTAAGCCAAGCATAGAAATCTGAAGAATTCAAGCTCTCTTCTCAACACAGTGTTATTACAGAAAGAAGAAGAAAAGCAACACAGTAGTAAGCAAAACAAGGTAACTTCTAAAACCACTGAACCCCACCACCCTTAAAGAAACCAACCAAGGTTCAGCATATTTTTCACAGAAATATTGAGCAGATTTTCTTTCAAATAAGGAATCACAAGTAAAGCACTCTATATTATTAATATCAGAGTTTTTGCTTACCATGGGACATATCTGGCTGGCTTACACTACTGAGAAAGGGACTGGTACCTGACAGTCTGTGACATGAAAAGAGCAAACAAATTCAAAGTTAGATCAAAATTGACAAAGTACTTTAAGACACAACCAAATGGCAAACAAAAAGACCTTAGGGAAGAAATTATTTATGAATATGTACCACAAATTTGTTAAAATCCGAAATGTTGTTTTTTCATATCAAGCTGTTTTTGCTAAATTTCCTAGCTATTGATAACCACGTTTTTTTGGTTGTGGAAATAAAAAAAAACAACAACATTTCTACATAAGAAATAATTGATGGTATGGGTGAATAAAGGTTTTTGTGGGCAAATTCTGAGGCTTTGTGAGGTAGATTATATATATTATGTAATGTTAAATTGCTCCTTAATTGCAGTTTTCTTCCTGTCACTTTCATCACTGTTGTCTTGGGCCAGAATAATGCTTGCTCAAAATCTGTTTTACCTTATGAAAGCTTCGACTTGACTTGCAGCAAATCATTTGCTCTTCACAAAAGGGAATTTTCTCAATGCCCGGACGAGAAACATCATGTCTACAACCAGAGATGCTATAAGAATCTGAAAAACTTGCCTAAACTTTTTGCGGGTGTGCAGTGGTAAAAAGTTACAAGTATTAAGTTAACTGTGAGTTACTGAGCAGTTGTGAATAACATTTAACTTGGTCAGCAGGTCCAAAATTCTGGCAACTGCCTGAAATTGGAATCTCTGTACATAATGTCTTACCCAGCATCCACTGTCAAGTCATTGCTCTCTTTCGACACATCATCATCAAAGGTGTCAAAATGAGAAAGGCTCCCCAGTGGGTTCAGATCCATTGATGTCGTCTTCACTCAGCCTGATGTGATATTTGCTGGAACGGTATCTGAAGAAGACAGCATCAAGACAAATGTAAAATAAACAGATGTATTAAGAAAGAAAATAAACTTACGGGAGGTGAAAATGATCAAATCGAAGCCCTATACCAACAGTCTTGTAAAGCCAAATTAAGTGCAGTTCTAAAAGACTCTACCCACCCACTCTTCAATCAAATAAAATTTTCACAAAGTAGTGGGAACAGAATTTCCCTCTTATCTTATAGTCTAATGCAATGAGTGAATGACTTCACAGAGTCAACAGTGTATATATAATGAGTTTACAGGTTTCATCTGTGACCTTCCTCTTTTGCACACCTTCAAAAGATCTTAAATGGAGAGGTTGGGTTAGAAGAGAGGGATGGTTCTCTTCCAAGAATGTAAGTAGGCCTACTGATATGGCTATTAACAAAAGAAGTTAAACCACCATCTAAGGCATCATTTCAGAAAGGGTTTCCACATACACTTTGTGTGTAAATTACTATATCTAATCTTGAGCCAAATATCCAGCGTGACATGCTCCCTAAGCATAATATAAATTGAGACTGGGTCCCTAATCTACAATCTCATCAAGACAGCGTCCCTAATCTTTTTAATGCCCATTGAGACAGGAATATCAGTCAAGGCGTACAAAGAGTGTTCGTTAGTCCACCATCATCTCACACTGCTAGCAAACATCTAAAAAGTGAAATGATTGGCAGCACCCTGTTCATGTGTTCATGTCTCAATCTACTGACAATCTCCACTTGAATCCTACATGCAGGTTTGTCCCTAGCCTAGTGTAGCGGATACCGTCAGTTAGATCCACATGTAGCCGACATGTGAAACACTAAAAAAAATAAATCCTCACAATATATGATTCATATTCAGACAAGAGGAGGGCGCCCAAGTGCATCTTGTATGTCTTAACTGATACTGGCTTTCTCTAACAATGGCACCGATTTAGTCGAAATATCGATATAGTCCATGACTTGTTTATGACTAAATGAACTGTATCATTATCATTGCGGTGCTGTCCTTTGAGGTAGCCCTGATACTCTTTGTCTTGATGGGGTTGGTTAAGGACCCCGTCTCGATTGGTATTGCTAAGCTGAAGGTGTTCGTCCGAATCTCAGGACGTTTAGACTACTTGAGGTTCACAAAAACAAAGCATTGCAGCCTGACTTCGCTTCAGATGAAGAAATCTACACTTCTACTTAAAAGTATCTGGTTTGTACTGAAAGATGCTAATCTTAGTCTAGATCGGGAGAGGCCAAAGTTTGAGCAATGTGTGGGGTGCATTGCAGTGATAGTCTAGACGCTAGTGGTCTCTAGTCTAGTCTTGTCTACCTCGGGTCAAACTATACTGAAGCTTACGATCTTGGTCTAGACTAGTCTACTTTTTTTTTCTTGGTTGGTCTGGCTGTCTGATAGTCTGATAACTCTCAGTTTATTTGAGATACATCTAGACTAGATCCAGTCTAAAATTTCAAGCTTCAGGAGTCTGCCTCGACAAACAAAATAAATGGACGTGTGTATTCTGCTGTAGTTCACAGCGAGATCTTGAACTTGACCTTTCACCTTTGACACAAGAAAAAGGGGAGCATGACGAGCCGGCTGAGGAAGCGTTGGCAAATGTTGAAACAATGAAACTGGGTCGGGAAAATTATCCTACATACGCGCTTATCCATAGTTGAATCTAACAGAACCATAAAAGTGTCACAAATACGAAGTCTTACCAAAGTATATGATAAGTGTCGAACTTCAGCCACCACGCGTCAATGTTTTGATTTTCAATTCTCCTTAGAGGGGAGCGTCGTATTCAGCAAAATGGCGAGAGAGCGATGCGTAGGAATATAGCATTGACCTTTCACGAGTGAGGGAGCTATTTTTAATCAGATATTAATTTTTTCAACTCCATACATAAAAGAGCAAAATGTTGAATATAATTTCCACTTAAAACTTCATTTAAGCAAACATATTCATGACAATTTGAATGATACATATATAACTTAGCAAAATAAACACAGGTAAGGTTCATTTGGTATAATATCACTCAAACCTCTGAGAACATTTTACCGGAAGCGGCAAAACACATCTCGTTGTTAGGAGTTGAGGTCACAGCAAATTTATGCAAATTTCCCGAGCCGCTCGTCGGGCAATGTTTTGACGATAAAATGGGACGAGGCCACCGTTCGTGACGAAACGAAACAAAGGAGTGTGCCGCGTTTTGGATACATAGCCTAACGTCTGAAGTAGTAGGATAGCTTAGGAGGCTAAAGGTAAGTCCATTCTTTTATTTAGAACTGTTTGTAACCGTGTCTAGGCAGTTTGATGTGTAATTTTTTGTGATAGATACTTTTTCGGCTTGTCCTCATCGGTCGGTGCCAAATCGAGTTCCAGACAAAAGCATGGTTCCGATACTTGCAGAAAGTGAGGGGTACACAGGCCGAACTCAGCATACAGGCCATCTCATTCGATCGATGACTGAGACAGCAGGACTGAAGCTCTGTTGCATGGTCTCTTATGAACCGTCTCTAAAAATAATGTCCCAAACTATGAGTCACACACGCGCACCCACTGATTTATTAATGACAATACATTGCTGCTGGCATTACATATCTAGTTGTTAGAATGGGCATTGTATGTGCGTGTGTTAATCTAGACTAGTCTATGTGAGTGTGTATGATGGTTCGACAACGTTGGTTTTTTTTTTTTCAGAGATGTGGACTGTGGTTAATGTTTGACTCATAAAATAGATGAGAATTGAGCAAATGATCGTACATGCGAAATCCTTCTTGCATCCAGTTTTATCTTTCTTTCTTCCATGACGACCATGGGAAGGCCTATTCCCTCGACCGTCCCCAGCCCCCTCCATCCCCTTCCCGCTCCTGCCGTTGGAAAAAAAATAACTTGTTACTTGGAGGGAGGGGGAGAGAGAGGGAGAGAGAGAGAGAGAGAGAGAGAGAGAGAGAGAGAGAGAGAGAGAGAGATTGATTAGCTGTTTGCACAGTAAGTTTCTTCAGTCATTTCATGGTCTGTTTCTCTTCCCTGTGTGTTTTCCTCTCTCTTTGCTTCCCTTAGCTATTTGCACAGTGAGGTTCTTCAATCATTTTTATGGTCTATTTTCCTCTCTCTGTCCCCCTCTCTTTTTCTCTCTCTCTCTCTCCC
>JAWQUT010000708.1:119292-133490 GCA_033807755.1 Ellobium chinense
CCAGGGATATTGGTTTACAGTGCAATACAATGTGATGCATCTCATTCATAAATTCACATGAACAGGAACTGTCTGTCTGTCTGTCTGTCTGTCTGTCCGTCCGTCCGTCCGTCCATCCGTCCGTCCGTCCGTCTGTCTGTCTGTCTGTCTGTCCATTTACAACATTCCAAATGAAACCCACAGCAAAGTCATTGCTAGTCGCCATGGAATTTTAGAATTGAACATTTTATGGCGGTCTGGCTTAGAGAATTGCAGTGAAACTCTGTTAACGCAACCATTGCTGAATGCATTCCCCTGCTTAGGACACACCCTTTCAGCAGTCCCAACTGCTGGTTTGTTATAAGCAGCAGCACTTTGGATAACACGAAACCTCTGATAACACAACCTCATTTGCTTTAAACTGAAGGATGGGTGGGTTATCACGGTATTTATTTACATCTGCTGTCAAGAACGATTTTTTTAAAAGGTTCCTCTCCCCTTATCTCCGCGGATGTTTCCACATTCCTGCACTGTTCATGCATTCTTTAGAGAAACGCCCCTGCCCCGAGGCGATGGCGTTCATCAATGCAGAGGCATTCTCCTCCTCTTCTCCTCTGCGTGCACGTTATTTGTCACATTGTTTGTTCTCTGGGTGTGCAAAGCGCTAAGTGATGGGGGATGACCAAGGCGACAAGGTTTTAAGCCTGAGGTTGACACAACAACGATAAAGAGGATGCCGTGGACCGGTTCGATACTTCAATTTGTCAAGTATCGCGATATTGAGCTTTCTTGGTCCAGGTATTGAAATTATCGATTCCACTTCGATTTTAAGACTTTTCTCGTACAGTTGAACCAGTGTTTGGTTGGTCCAGGCTACAATTTGACCACAGTGCAGACCGCACCCCTATCGTAACAAAGAAAGTATCATTCTCTAAGCAAGCCAAGATGGCTGCTACTTGAATGCGGACGAGACAGAAAATAATGCACTGACTTGCGAGTGGTGTTTGCTATACTTATCTTTGGCTTAGAATATAATGCACTGACTTGCGAGTGGTGTTTGCTATAATTATATCTTTGGCTTAGAATGTAATGCAGTAGCTTGCGAATGATGTTTGCTATACTTCTTTGTCGTAGAAATTAATGCACTGAATTGAGCGCGATGTTTGCTATGGTTATATCTCTATCTTTTTCATTAGCATACATATCACCGTTGGTTCTTGCCACAGTCTCTTCTGACACCAGGCCGTGGAAAAGACGTTCCACTAACGCATTTGAAAACGTGGATGGTTGCCGTCAGGTTGCCGAGTTTGAAAGAAAATATTTTTAAACTCTACGGTTGATTTGCAAAGCAATGTAACGTTTTGGCACTGTCTGAGTAGTAGAGTCGATTAATATCTCAAACTAGAGGTTGGTAAGGCGATACATTGAAAGTGTCGTGTTTAAAAAAATATCGATATTGTGAAATCGACTTTGCCCTCTGGGGAAAAGATCGGCAAAAGAGGGTCAGGAAGATAGAGAGAAAGTCAAGATTGACAGAGCGAGAGATTATAATGGAGATGCTGTCGTGGTCATTACCAAATCAGAGAGAACGATGTGAGCAGACGGACGAGCAGACGGATGGACGGATGGACAGACAAACAAAAGGAGGCTAACTTAATGACACTGATGACAGTGAAGTAAGCGAGAAAGGGAGAGAGAGAGAGAGAGAAGAGAGAGAAAAAAAGTATGTCCGAGAGTGTCTGTATGTGTAGGCGTGTTTTGAGAGAGAGAGAGAGAGAGAGAGAGAGAGAGAGAGAGAGAGAGAGAGAAGAGCTGAAAGGAAATTTAGAGCACACGGACAGAAAGAAAGACGAAAGCGTAATTTTTTTTTAAAAAAAGGGAAAAAATGGAAAGAAAGACGGAAACATAAATTCAAAAATTCAAAGGCAAAACACCAAGGTAGATCATGATTTTTGCAACAAAGGTTTCTTTCCCCAAGTCCTCTGGTTTAGGAGGGAGCTGTAAGGAGAGAAATAGCGGACTGTGCGTATATAGGGGAGGTGGGGAGAAGGCGGAGGCAGGAGGGGGGTAAAACAGAAAGGAGGTAGAAAAAGAGAGTGAGAGAGAGAAAGAGAAAGAAAAATAGAGGGAAACAGAAAGAAAAGAGGAGGGGAAAAAAAAGAGCCAAACAGGGAAAAAGAAGATGGCCCGCAGGAGTTGGAATGAGACAGGAAGTCGGACATAAGAAACGGTGAAAGATGAATAATTTAGAAATTGAAGACATTAAAGACACATTTTTAAGCTGCTGTAGCAAAGATGCGTTAAAATTTTAATGCAAAGGGGAAGGATACGATATCACTGCGGGAGATTTTTTTTTTTTATGTTTTAGAAAGTGGATGAAAGAGAATGAACGAGAGGCAGAAAGAGAGAGAAAGAAAGAAAGAAAGAAAGAAAGAAAGAAAGAAAGAAAGAAAGAAAGGGTAGGGATAGAGTCTTTGAGGAGACAAGGCTAGGACAGTTACCTTTAAAAAAGGTCAAGCAAAATTACGATATGGAAGAACTGTACATACATCCTATACAGGTGTGAGGAGGGGAGCTGGAATCAAAGGGAAGATTGAAAGTGAAGGAGTGACAGAAAGAGAAGGAAATGAAACTTTGAAAAACATAGTAAAGTATATCTTAATGAAAAATCTGACAGGCTAGCGAGTGTGAAGGAAAAAGAGAAAAATAACTGGATGGATGGATGGATGAATGGTTGGATGCCGGATGGATGGATGGATGGATGGATGGATGGATGGCTGGATAAGACAGCGAATGGATGGATGGATGGTTGGATGGATGGACGGATGGATGGAAAAGGAGAAAAAGAATGGAATGTGAATCTGACAGTTTAGATGAAAAGCCGGAAACTATGCTAGACAGCCATCATGACATGTCGTGTTATGACAGCAGTTTTCAAGTCTCATTGGCAAAGGTGACTTTATTTTAATGAAGCGAAGGGTGGCATGTGAGATTAGGCAGCAATCCCCCTGAGAGGGAGGTAAGGAGAGAGAGATAGAAGAGGGAGAGATCGACAGAGATGGAGAGACAGAGACAGAGACCTACAGAGATGGGGCAACATGTGGAGATGCACAGAGATAGAAAATAGAGAGAGAGAGAGATAGAGATAGAAAGACTGACAGAGGGAGAAAGGCAGAGAGAGAGAGAGAGAGAGAGAGAGAGAGAGAGAGAAAATGACAGAGAATCAGAGAAAGATAGAGACAAAGAGAGTCGCAGACAGAGAGAGAGTGACAGAGACATGGAGAGATACATAGTGAGTGAGAGAAAGACTCAGAGAGTGAGCTAGAGAAAGAGAGTGAAAGAGAGACACAGCCAGCCAGACAGACAGATAGACAGGGACGGGAGGAGAGAGAGAGATAGAAAAAGAGAGAGAGAGAGAGAGAAGAGGATTGGTTTAGACAGTGAGAAGGATGATACCGAGCTAAAGAAGAGGGCATGAACGAAATGAATATGATAAGCTTGTGGAAAGACGTGGAGCGAACCTAGCCAGACAAGTTGATAGAAAGATAGCAGAGACCCAGACGGGACGAATAGATAGACACATAGATGTACAAACATGCATACTATTATTTAGGTTGAGATACGAACAGGCATAGACTAGCTTGTATTACACCATTTGATAACAGCAAGAACTAAGACTTTACAAATTTTGTCATTGGCGACTCTTAATAGACTATAACATTAAATACACTACGATTAAATACCTCTGCTGTATATAACCTTTGGGAGGATTTCCATACTTATGTGGTAACTGGCGATAAGGAGTTGCCATCACTTCGACTGATGCTCCTGTCTCGATGGGCATTAGTATTAGGGTTAAGGGTAGGGTTAGGGTTAGGGGAGTAGGGTTAGGGTTAGGGTTTTATTAATAGGTTATTCGGAATTAAGGTACTGACCGTAGTTGTAGGAGTTACCACATATGGAAATCCTTCCTAGCCTTTTTCAGTTGCATCGTAAGATAACATTGTGAGCTTCGCAAGGGCTAGACCACTTGCTAAAAAAAAAAATGCAACTATGTTTTTTTTTTTAATTCCCAGGTCATTTGAGTTGGGGGAGATATTCCCTCCTTGTCATAAATATGAAAGGAGATTTTGTAAAATTTTAGAATGCAGGACAGAAGGGGAGATAGGAGCGCATTCACTGTATTTTTGAGAGAAGAACCACTTGTAAGAGGACAGTATCTTAACCCATGCAGACACAAGTTTGTAAATTTTATCCACCTGGAATGAGAGTATGAATAGTGAGTAACAGAGAAACAGGCTATGTATCAGAGCCAGTGTGTAGCTGACGGGAAACCTGGATGCTTTAACCCTTAAAGTGCCGAATAAATTTGGACGTGACGAGAACTTAACCCATGCGGACACCGTCTTGCAGACAATGGTTCGTTAAATTTTAATCAGACTGGGAATGGAAAGCGAAATGTGAAGGACAGGCGAACAAGCCGTGAGTCTGGGCCAGTATAACTAACTGGCTTGGAGACGGATCGAATGACGTATGTGTAAGGTGACTTTAAGAGACAGGATCGTCACCCTTGCAGACAAAAGTTCTTGAAATTTTAATCAGAATAAAGCAGAGCGTATAATCCTTGATGTGGGNAGCAATTCATGTTGATGTCTGATCAGTAATTCAACAGAAGTAAAGAAATTAATAAAACTAAGTTAGAACCATGTGTCTTTTCAGTAAGGGTAAAAGATGTGTCATTTGAGAGTTTGCGCATTAACGATGGGATCGCTTACAATTGATAAAGCGGATCATATAATATTTGAGGTTGGGGAAAGGGGTGGGAAGGTGCAATGACTGTTGTGGGAGAAAGCAAGTAATTTTCATGTCTGGTCAGTAATTTAACATCAATAAAGATATTAAAAAAAAACCAAAAAAACAAAGTTACAACCTTGTTAGTAAGGGTACAGGATGTGTCATTTGAGAGTTTGCGCATTAACGATGGGATCGCTTACCATTGTAAGAATTACATGAACTTTGCATGTCGAACGCTACTGGGGGTGCAATTAAAATCACGCATTTCTGCTATCAAGGTAGCTCAGAACACTTAGGAAAGCCAAACGGATCTACCGTATAGTGTACATAGCACATACCCGGCATACCTAACCCGATCATAACCTAAATTCAATAGATCCACATGCTGTAGGCACTTAGACGTCGTGACGGTTTCAGCGCTGGTGGGGTGACATCAGCTTGCATGTCCCAAAATGGATCCTGTTAGGTTTCGCAAGTGGAGATGCAATGTTTATATTCGGAGGGCTTTTCACGTCACGGGGAATGAAAGAAAAAATGGAAAAAAAAAAGATATGAGTGATACCTATGGAGGAAGTTTGATAGGAGTGGGATACTGAAAGTATGATATGATTACTCTTGGAGGTACTTAGGAGTCAGGGGGAAGGGAGAAAGGAGTGGGCCTTCAGGAAAGCCTCATAAAGGTGTGAAGGGGAGTGTTTTATTGACTTCACAGAAATACCATGATGTATCCGCCTTGTTAGTGGGAGGGGTGACCGAATGATAGTAGCGTTGGGCTCGTCATCTAAAAGCCGTGGGTTCGATTCCCATCATGTTAATGAAGTATGGGTTTGGGAAACAATTGTATCTATATATATATATGAATATTCCTCAGTCTATCCATATGTTGACTGAATGTCAGGCTAAAACAGTGAAAGTTATCAGTCCAGTACTAACGATCAACGCCAAAAAAATGACAGTGGTTTTGTATGCTTCTCTGGGATGGGAGTTGATAAAATTGCTGCGTGATTTAGCTCGCTGGGAGTAGCCTTAAGTTGTGAGCGGGCATTGCCAGCGCACGAGACTTACAAACCCCCTTATTTTTTATCCACGCAAGAATATTGCATTTTCCCAGGGCAGTCTTGGCAGTTGGCCTCACTGATTACATGAATCTGCCTAACCCTGATTAAAATTTGATTAACTTTTTGTCTGCAAGGGTTAAGGTGTTGTCATTTAAAAGCGTCTCACGCCTTAAGTCGTTCAATCTGTCTCTCAACCAATCAGTTATACCGGCGCTGACTCACGGCTCGCCCTCCTGTCCTTCACTTTTCGTTTTCTGTTCCCAGTCTGATTAAAATTTAACGAACCACTGTCTACAAGTGTTCGCAAGGGTTAGGATCTTGTCACCTCAAAAGTTATTTCGCACCTGAAGGGTTAAAGCATCCAGTCCTCAAGTCAACTGCACACACTAGCTGTGACACTCAGCTTGATCCTCTGTCATTCACTAATTCATTCTCTCTTTTCAGGCGGATAAACACTTACAAACTATTGTCTGCAAGGGTTAAGATGAATGTGTATTGGAATAGTCAGTATACTTAACTTAAGGGTATTGACACACCGCCGTATGCATAATGTTTACCTTAGTTAACGCACTGCGGTAACCACGGGAAACTCCCAAAACATTGGTAGTGTTCACTGTAGTTAACGCAATGCGTAAACTAACGCAAGGATTATGCATACGGCTACAGGGGTCTTCAGGATCCTAGCGGAAAGAAATGGCCACGTAGTTAGAGACGAAGAATGAATTGCTGTTACACGATAGTTGGTGGCGCATTTTGCTACATAACTCTTCAAGCAATGTTAACCATGATGAATGATGAATCAAATACCCTAAGACTGTGCAGGGCAATTCAAGCAAAAATGACACGTTATAGACGCGTATTTCTGAAAAGCTCTGACTTAACAACGACCAGTTTCGGTTTATATTCAAATAGCAAATTAACCTCTGGTATGAACAATCAAAACAAATTACTGTAAAGTGTAAATTTTCAGAAATGAGTGTAACAGGCGTGGCATTGTACTGGGATTGTCCTGTACACATTTCTTGTCATTTGTCAAACGCACTTTGCAGCTTAAGTCAACACGGTTTTCCAAGTAATCAGTGGATTTTTTTGGAACCAAGGATGCTTTGCCAGTATGCAAACAGTGCATGCTATGAACTACATTCCACTATTTCAAAGAATAAGATGAAAGAATCAATCACGCATACGGACATTTGGTCTTTTTATAATCAAGTCGAACATACGTACTAAACCGGAGAGGATTTACTTTAGAAATATTTCCTTTGTGTGATCTACTTTTCATCAGCCTGATTCTCTCTATAGATATTTCTTTGGTTTTGGCGTAATTGTGTTGTATTCTTACATTTCATGCCTATGAAAACATTAAGATACATTTATCGCCCATGTTTGTTGAAGATGTATACGTCAGAGCGTCCTTAAACAACCCCGAATCCAAAGCGCTTGAGGCAGTCGCGCCGATGCGACCAGGACTTTTTTTTTATACCAAAGTAATACCGGTTAAAATGAAAACGGTTAAACCGAAAGTACAGATAAAACGAACAAATACAGGAAGCCCCGTTTGTTTCCTTCTTTTTTGGCTAATCTGCCTGAACCGAAATTCAGTTTAAACCGAATAGAGTCTTTGGTCCCTACTGCTTTCGTTTTAACCGTTGTCTATTATATTATTACCTTTTGGGCGTTCCCTATCTGTGTAGTGTTGCCACGTATTATGCTGATTTCGTTTTAACCGTTGTCTACTATATTATTACTTCTAGGGCGTTCCATATTTGTGTAGTGTTGCCACATATTATTATGAAGTAACAATGAATAATTTATGAAAAGATTCGAGAAGTCGCTTGAAGACAAACACTTGCAGCGCGTGATGAATTGATTTTTGTTCTTGTTGAGGCTGTTTGCTTTTAAGATCTTGCATTGATTATTTAAGGATTCAGTAATCAGTATTCAGCATATCACTCTCGTTAACCGGGTTGAAGAAGCTGGCGTCGCTTGCAAACAGTCTGAACGAGGTCCGTTTTTGTTTGAGAAGATGTTTTTCCTCTGAATCGGCATATTTTTAGAATCCTGTTAGGGCTGGTTGTATGGTTAATTTGAATCCAGCGTTGAAGACGTAAAGAACTATGTGTTTACTCTCGACGTTTTAAGATAACTTGGAGAAGTGGCGTGGAGAAACTGCATAAATGCAAACCAGTGTGAAGGTGATTTAGAAGTTACAGTTAAAAAAAAAAAGAAAATTTCCGAAAGGTTTCGTTAGTACAGATTATTTGAGAATTTGCGCATTAACCAAGGGAGATGTTACCATCGTAAGATGTACATTAGTGCATCGGTGGTGAATGCGCCTTTAGTGGCGTTCAGCATGCAGTGTTGATGAATTCTTACGATTGTCACAGATCTCATCGTTAATGCGCAAATTTTCAAATGGTAGGTAATCATTTTTATATTTAGGATGTAAGGATTATGTCTTCGAATCGATAGAAATAGAGCAGTATTCTACACACGGCTGGCGCAGAAAATATGTTCCTTTGAACTAGTTTAAAAGCATTTGTAGCCACGGGGTATAGACCTAACGCATTCTAAATTCTTTGAAGACTACACACATCAGTTACGGAGTGTACAAACAGTCCTGGGTATGTTTTTCTCCCTGAGGGGGTGTACATGTACTTTTAAGATCTAGTCCAGTCAAAGAAAGTAACAGACCTCACACGTTTAGAACGGTAGCGAAATATATTTGACGGATCTTAAAGAGATCTAGTCGAGTCAAAGACAGTAACAGATCTCACAAGTTTAGAACGGTAGCTAAATATATTTGACGGATCTTAAAGATCCCGAATGTCATCACGTCCGAGAAGATTAAGTCAATACAGTGGTTCTTCTTGGAACACTTTTTGCCAAATACTTTTTTTCCTTCTGAGCCGTAATTTGTAGCGCCTGGCCTTTGTTATCAAGAACGCCATGCTATCACAGCCATTGTTTGAGTTTGACATTTTTGTCCCTTCCTTCAACATCCTGGTTCCATGCATGTTTGAATAAATAATTACGTCAATGTGGGTTGTGAAGAAAGGGTCCCTTTGAATAATCCTCTTTGGAGTCACATATTCTTAAACTTTTACAAATCTCAGAAACTTAAAACGCACCCAAATGATCCCTTTTCATTGTTTTGACCATTGGCCATATGCACAATCAATACGTTATTTAACGTATTACATTAACTATAGTGAATACTACGAATGTTTTGGGAGTTTCCCGTGGTTACCGCGTTGCGTTAACTATCGTAAGAATTATGCATACAGTAACAGGTCATATGAGGCGATCTCTAAGCGGACCTAAAGATAAGATAAGTTTAGATAAGATAAGATAAGATAAGATAAGATGTTTTTTATTGTCCAGAGACACATTTGATTCGCTTTGCATAACAATTTCACAGTAAATGATCCTTATTCAGGGTTTGTTTCTTTTTTTTCAGGTCAAATAAGTGTGGGAAAAAAACCCTGCCCCACTCCCATTGTTGTCATGAATTAAAAAGAGGGAGGGGGGATTTGTACATTTTCAAGGCATTTTAGTTTTTTCTTAAGTGATGCGAACTTTGAAGTGGCGGAAACAAGAGAAGATGTATTTTAAGGAAGTTTTGAAATCAAAAGGGCAAGTAGCGCGTTAGCGTGGTCTGGATAAATATATACTGCTTGTTTAGCAGCAGCTCTAGGAGGTATATGTCAACCACTAACAACACCCACTTTCCGAATGGACTTGCCATGCTTGAACAGTGAAGTTCTGATTCCGGGCAGAGGCTTGCGGTCGACATACACCAAAGAGTTACGCAACCCTTGATCTTTGAACCCTGACCAACCCTTGATCTCTGAACCCTGACCAACCCTTGATCTTTGAACCCTGACCAAAGGACGCAAAGCAACTTCAAAACAACAACCGGCAGTCACCAAAAGATTTACGACGAAGACTTAGTTACATATAAATATAAATCTAACAACTGATCTGTCTATCCATCCATCCATCCATCCATCCATCCATCCACCCACCAACCCATCTATCTATCTATCTATCTATCTATCTATCTATCTATCTATCTATCTATCTATCTATCTATCTATCTATCTATCTATCTGTCTNTATCCATCCATCCATCCATCCATCCATCCATCCATCCATCAACCTATCTGTCTGTCTGTCTGTCTGTCTGTCTGTCTGTCTGTCTGTCTGTCTGTCTGTTGTCTGTCTGTCTGTCTGTCTGTCTGTCTGTCTGTCTGTCTGTCTGTCTAAAT
Source organism: Ellobium chinense (assembly GCA_033807755.1). Lineage (NCBI taxonomy): Eukaryota > Metazoa > Mollusca > Gastropoda > Ellobiida > Ellobiidae > Ellobium > Ellobium chinense. The sequence goes on from JAWQUT010000708.1 coordinate 129,395, forward strand.
ACCAATGCCTTTCTAAACAGAGAAATTAAAGCCGCCACACAACTCAGCATAGATGAAAATGGTAGCATGTCAGACGTCATGGGCGTAGGTGACTTTATAATGAAATGCATAGGCGTTACACTGACCCGTCCCCTTAACTTTATTATCGTGTAATGATGATGCGGAGAATCCAAAGGTAGCACCTTTGCCAGTTTTTGTCCTGCTTTGAAATTACCTTTTTTTTTTTTTCATTTGATAGAGTCTAGATTATATTTATTTGCCCCTGGTCCGAAGCTCTCAAACTCAATACAAAACATGCTTCAAATTAATCCATGTCACACCTTAAACAATCTTCAAATTCAAAAGATATGAGGGGGTTTGCGCCTGACAGACGCATTCGTTAAAACGGGATATTTTTAATGGATATACATGTTTTATTCTTAGCTTGAGTTGTGTTACCTTTTTTAAAAGGTCTTGTCTTGAAATAGCCGCGTGTCACACTGACATGCAAGCCTTTGACATTTTAAGTTCATATTTAATCTGGCTCTTATCAAAATCTCAAGATCTCTGACACCCTGGCCTTTGAACAGATTTGAAAAGAAGTTTATGCAAACATCAGAAGCATGCGCGTGGGGTGATGGCGTGAAATGTTATCATTTCAGAGCAAGACGGGTAGCATTGAGCCTGCTCAGTCCAAGGAAAAAATAAATAAAGAAAGAAGGGGGTGTCTGCTTGTCAATTTTTGTTTTTAACAATGCTCGGAATTTATCTGTATAAAAATGGGTAGACCACATTTTAAAATATTATACAGGATGGTCATGCAGACGTTACTGGTGCTCATTTTGAAGTTTTACTGTTTTTTTGTCATCTGCTTACGTATAGACAGGGAGATACAGCCGACAGGCGCACCGAACTTGTAAGTTTAAAATTTGGGATGGATTACAGTCTATACACACGCAGATGACGAAAACAGTAAAACTTCAAAATGAGAATAGGTAGACTAGCCGATGTATATATTTACGGAGCAGCTGGTATGTGGATATTGACATGAGTGTCCCTCCCTTTATTCCTTCTCCGAGAAGTGTTGACCTCCCCCACATTGGAAAAGCCAGATTTCGTCCGCCATCTGTCAAATCGTTTATACATTATGTTCTCTCGTTTTTGATTTTTTTTTTTCTGTCTCAAGGTCTGTGTCTCAAGGTCTGTGTGTTGTTTGGTTTGGTTTCTTTTTCTCCAGAATTCCATACCCTTCTCTTAAAGACCCTCCTAGGGTATAACAAGTTTAACAAATTTATTAGGAATGAGCTCAGATCGCAGATGTGGTACATGGGCAAAATACAATATGTAGCGAGACAGTATATGGACATTTTAAGCACTATAACTACTAACCTCACACATGTTCACAAAGCAGTGGTACATCCACGTGCATTCACAACGTTCTAGTACATTTTACATTTAACAATAATATGTACAACTCACTTTCACACGTATTCATTCATTCCTTACACTCATTCTTTTTTCTTTTAACTATTTAATAGCTATATATAATATACATTTTACTGAAATGTTTGTAACACAATTTCGATGAATTTAGTCAGTCTAACTGAAACATTCGTTTTCCTACTCTCAAACAACTCCTGTGCCTTAAACTTGTTAGGTCGTACTTTGAACATTACGGTAAAGAAAAGTAGTACTTTGAATGTTGCGGTAAAGAAAAGTAGTACTTTGAACGTTACGGTTAAGAAAAGTGGTACTTTGAACGTTACGGTAAAGAAAAGTAGTACTTTGAACGTTACGATAATGAAAAGTAGTACTTTGAACGTTACGGTAAAGAAAAGTAGTACTTCGAACGTCACGGTAAAGAAAAGTAGTACTTTGAACGTTACAGTAAAGAAAAGTAATATAAAAACGTCTAGTATTTTAAATATGGAAGCAAATCCATTTGAGTGAAGACAGTCACTGTGTGTTTACGGCCACTTGTAAGCTGGGCTTGCCTACAGACAGTAACGACCAGAAAGCGCAGCTCTAATGAAATTTCGATATTCATTCTCATTCCCATTCCGCCTTTTAACATTTTTTGCCCTTTTTTGCCTAGTCGTCTCGTCTTCGCGTCCCGTCTTATTTCTCTCTGCTCTTTTTTTTTCTCTCTCTCTTATTCCGTTTTTTCTTCACTTCTTTCGTTCCTTCACATCCCTCCCGACCCCTCTCGTCTGTTTCCTTCCCTTGTTGCCCCCATCCTGACCCTTTGCTGTCCTCTTCTTGTCAACCCCCTCCCCTTTTCTCTCCCTTCACCTCCCCACACTCTGTCTCTCTCCCTCTCTCTCTCTCTCTCTCTCTCACACACACACACACACACACACACACACACACACACACACACTCACACACACGCACACACACACTTCCTCCTTCATGTCGCCTACTGTAACTTCCCAGTACGTTTACACCCAGTGCTGATAATGTAGTTTGCCTTTTTCATTCAGTGTATCTGCATGCCACATCTGTCACGATGTTTACCAAGAAGTCTATCCGCCCCATTATAACGGCTCAGTGCATAAACGCGTTATCTGCTCCAAGATTACCTATGCGAGATGTACTGTTTTCGCCCTTGGGGGGTTAATAATGAAAGATAACCAAACACCCAAAACACGGATAAAGCGTACACCTTGGGACCGATCAGTAGTGTATTTATTAACAGAATTACCTATTAACCATCCGCTTACCCTTAGAGACGAAAAATCGGGCCCAGAAATACAGTACTCAGTATCCGTGTTTACGTACTAATCGTGTTCGTACTAAGTGTGCTCCACTGATCTGTCATCCATAAAGGGAAAGCTCACCAGGGCTGCTCAGTTATGAATTATGTGCTTGGGTCCCATAACGACAACGCCAAAATGTCGGCACAGAAACGCATATTCTCTGTCATTCGGGAAACACTACCATAGCTGAGAAGAAGCATTTCCGTTTGGACAAGTCAGTATAGGCAAAGAAAGCAGTTAGCCATAATGGCCAAATGGATACGCACGGCGGTGGACTCAATATCTTTTGATCATGGGTTCGATTCCCGACCACGGTCATGATGTAAGTGCCTTGGAAAAGCATTTCATTCACGTTTTGCTCAGACCACCCGTCTGTGGAAGATAATGTCAGGAGGCCAGAGTTCAGTGCCTATAAATGGTAAGGGCACCGTACACTTCCCAGGGAGTTCAGAAAGCCCTAGAGTGATCAGGCCTGCTGGGGTAGTAATAGTTTGAAGTCGCATGAGTGGGCATGCGCCCGGATACGAGAAGTATAAACCTCATTTTCTCGCTGTAAGAATCCATAGTTGAGATATATAACAGTTTCGCTCTGAGAAGTCGATACATATTGACCCCAGAAACCAGTGCACAAACGAGTCATCTACTCATACAGTGCCCATCGGAGATGTGACGGTATCGATCTGGCGCTTCCGTGCTGATCATACTCTTTTAACTTCGTTGCTGTGGTTGGAAGCATGGCTTAGCATTTACCAGCAGTATCGATTCGGTGTGCCAGGGTTAAATGCTACCGCTGAGCAATAATGAGCAGTGAGCATGTCAGTCGGCACCGTTATCGGTTGGACTGTGTTGCTACGGAATACAAAAGGCGTAATCGAACGCAGTGTACCGTAGATAAATGATAGCTCTGATGGAACCCCCTGCCCCGCCCGGCTGTTTATTCCACCTAAGATCACAACCACCACTACCACTAGCATCGTCACCACCACCAACACCAACACCACCACCACAACAACAGCAGCAGCAGAAACAACAGCAAGAAAGCTAAAGACTATACCACCACCACCACCACCACCACTCCCAGCAACAACAACAACAACAGCAGCAGCAGAAACAACAGCAAGAAGCTAAAAACTATACCACCACCACCACCCCCAGCAACAACAACAACAACAACAACAACAGCAACAGAAACAACACGAAGAAAAGCTAAAGACAACTTTTTTTTTTGGTTCTTCCTTACACTTCCAAAATGGCATCCTGATACAAATCAACACAAGGACACTGGAGAGTCATGACCCAAGTGTGGCCCAGCCCCTTTTAGAGTGTCAGGAAGTCAAAAGACCAGAATGCTAGACGTA
>JAWQUT010000708.1:165026-175174 GCA_033807755.1 Ellobium chinense
TAAATGATAGACGGATGGAACAGAAGAGAGGAAATGGTGGGCAGATGTTTTGGTGCTAATCAGGTCTGTTTGTTTGTTTGTTTCGATAATTTTGTTCTTTCTTTCTTTCGTCTTGAAAAACATGAAAGTTGGCCTTTTCTTTCTTTCTCTCTTTCTTTCTATCTTTCTTACCTTCTACCTTCTTTCCTCGTTTTCTTCTACCCTCCCTCTTTCTTTCTTTCTTGCTTTCTTTCTTTCTTTCTTTATTTCTTTCTTAGACCAGTTTTGAATACATGTTTTTTTTTGTTGTTTTGAGAGATCAAACCCATGTTGACATAAATGTTTTTTAAAAAATTGTGCCAACATTTGCCGCCAGAACATGAATTGCAAAGATACACACCGACTCTTTTTTGCTTTGGCCTAAACATGTTTGCTCCGCGTTTTCTGAGATTTTCTCAAAGTGTGAAAAAAAAACAACAACACCTTAGGGCCAATTTTCTTAGTTATTTTATGAATGGAAATCCTTTATTTCATTTGATATTGACAGTTCAAAAACTCACGATTTTAACGCGTTGGTATTCTTAGCACTGATAAGTACCCTTCGTAAGAGTGAGTGAATGCATTGTTCTTTTGTCTGTAGAATATGAATAAACTCACATTTTTCACTTCTTTTTATTCCTTGATTTTCTTACCATTGAGGTGTATGAGTGCATTGTTTTTAATTTGTAGAATATGATTGAACTCATATTTGTTACCTCGTTTATTTTCTTAGCATTGATAATACCTTAGATAAGAGGTTGTGAATGCATTATTTTTTATCTGCAGTATGACTAAACTCACCATTTTTTACTTGTCAATGTTCTTAGCCTTGACAATACTTTGATAATAGTGTGTGAATGCATTGGTTTTTGTTTTTTTTTTTTATCTGTAGAATAGGAAAGAGATCTTTACTCTTTGTATACTCGTTGATTTTCTTAACATTTATAACTCTTTTGTAAGAGTGTTTGGATGGATTGTTTTTTATTTGCGTTGATTTTCTTAGCATTGTTAGTACTTTTTGCAAACATGTGTGGGTGCATTGATATTATCCGAAGAATCTGATTGAACTGGTAGTTTTTGCTCGTCGATCTTGTTAACACGAAGAATACATTTGATAACAGTGTGTGGGTGCATTGTTGTTATCTGTAGAATAAAAATGAACTCACCAGTTTTTACTCGTTAATTTTCTGAACATCAATAGTACCAAGATGTGTTAGAGTGTGTGGGTGGATTGTTTTTATCTGTGGAATATGAATAGACTGGTCTTTGTACTGTGTGCATGTGACGCAGTGGTGTTAGTAATGGTATTTTCTACCGGAAGTGACGTAGTTCCTGCCCAGGTTCGGTAATTCAACGTTATTTTCATTACGGAACGTTTACTTCCCTTGGAGATAACTACTTCCATTGTGAAACTGGTTTTTTGTTTCCGACATAGGATGATGGCCCACGTATTGTCATTGCGGGAAATTACATCTGTTGGAGATAATCTGTTTCATCGCGAAATTATTCTTTTGTTTCCGACATATATTCTCACTGTGTGAAATTATATCTGTTGAAGATAATCTGTTTTATGGTGGTACTGTTCCTTTGTTTCCTATATAGTGTGATGACACATTACTTTTCGTTGTTGGAAATTGCATCTGATGGAAATAACGTGTTTTATCGTGGTACCATTTCTTTGTTTCTGTGATGGTGTGATGTGCCATGTATTCTCATTGTGTGAAATTACATCTGTTGGTGATCATCTGTTTTATCGTAGTACCGTTCCTGTGTTTCGGGCATGGTGCGATGGGTCATGATAAATGATTTCTGTCTAATGCAGACCGTTAAGTCGTGATGTTTTCTCGCTGGCGGACTCATAGCGGTTGATGGTGATGTCAGTTGTGTTTGTTTGTTTGTTTTCGTGTGGGTGAGTGAGAGGGTGGGTGAGTGAGTGAGTGAGTGAGTGAGTGAGTGAGTGAGTGAGTGAGTTAAGGAGTTAGTGAACGTTTTCGTGTGGAGTGAGTGAGCGAGCGAGTGAGCGAACGATGAGTGAGTGAGCGTGTGAGTGAGATAGTGTGTGTTTGTGTGTGTGTGAGAGAGAGAGCGAGAGAGGAGACAGGAAGAGAGAGAGAGAGAGGTAGAGAGAGAGAGAGAGAGAGAGAGAGAGAGAGAGAGAGAGAGAGCGAGAGAGAGAGAACTCTGTTTTATAGTGTCATGTTTCTGTTATTTCAGCTGTTCCCATTACCTCTGTTAAGTGCATCTTCTGGGTCGTTTCTTCATTTTCTTTTCTATTCCCCTTACACTTTTATCTCGTTTTTTTTTCATTTTGCCTGAGCAAAGGTTGCATGTGGATTCACCTCTTTCTCGTTACTTCTACATTTCGGCTTTTCTTTTTCCATGTTTCTCTTTCTGTTTGTTTTGCATTTTTTTTCTATTTGTCGCTTCATCTTTTCTTTTTGTTTTCTTTTGTTTTGTTTTGTTGGCTATAGCAACATTAACAAATTGAAATCGAATTCTCGTCTGACCCCTTTCTACTCTCTTTGTGTCTTTCCGTCTTCCTCTCTCTTCCTCCTTTATTCTTCTTACTATGAACATTTTTCTCTTCCTCTAAGGCTCCCNTTTCCAAGGGCGGCACCCTGGGTCATGGCCCATTTGGCTCATATCTGACTCCGCCATGGTGTGAATCATGCGATTTCGCTATGTAAGTGCGTGTGAGGTTACGCCTTTATCTGATCCTGGTGACCAGAAAAGAACAAGTTGGACATTTTAGTAGAGCGAAAAGAGAAATCATGAATTGAACAAAAAGAGATATGTAGAGCGAGATGTGTGTTTGTGTGTGTGTGTGTGTGTGTGTGTGTGTGTGTGTGTGTGTGTGTGTGTGTGTGAGAGAGAGAGAGAGAGAGTTTGAGTTTGAGAGAGAGAGAGAGAGAAAGAGAGAGAGATACGCCTAAGACTGAACCCAGGTCATGTACAATGTGTGCCCTTCTTCCTTTTTGATTAAAGGTACTTGCCCGTTCACTGACTCCTTTCTCGCTCACACACACACACACACTCATATATGTATATATACACACACCTACCTACCTTTATGGCAAAAAGAGACGGCCAAGACAAAAACAGACATGTAGAAATAAATAAAAAATACATCAAGAACGAAAACAGACTCTTCTAAAGCGAAAAGAGAGGCAGCGAAAAGTGACAGCCAGAGTTTTTAAAGGAATATCTTTCGCGAAAACGGTCATCCAAAGGGAGAACGAGAGTTAGAAGTTAGTGGTCGGCACCATTCCGGCCGACCACACTTAACCACACCTCCTAGGGAGCGTGCATAAAGATTTCTCTGCTATCTACTGATCCAGCGTGATTTGTTAAAAGAAAATGTTGCGATTAAGCGGGTGTTACATCCAGGAAGAAGTTACACATTATGCCGGGTCGACCGTTTGTTAGTGTAATTGCAAGAAATCTAAAACTTCCCTGTCGCCATCTGTGACGTCCTTGTATTACTATTACTATGAGTTTCTGTGTCTCCCTCTGTTACACCATAATGACCCAGAGACACTGGATGGAACTGGTTCCGAGATCAGGGAGAGGGGATTCTTTGAAGGGTTGGGAGAGACCTGCATACAGGCAGCTAGGGATGTAGCTGTTTTGTCGTTGTTGTTGTTTCGTTGTTGTTGTTGTTATTGCTATTGGTGTTGTTGTTATTATTGTTTGTTGTTTTTGTTATTGTTGTTTGTTTTTGTTGTTATTGTTGTTGTTGTTGTTAATGATGATGTTTTGTGTTGTTGTTGATGTTTTTGTTGTTGTTTGTTGTTGTTGTTGTTGTTGTTGTTGTTGTTAATAAACCACTCATAAGCGATGAGGAGGATGAAATGAAGGAAGCAAGAAAGGAAGGAAGGAAGGAAGAAACGAAGGAAGAAAGGAAGGAAGGAAAACATGTTCTTCGCTCCAACCACGAGGCATAATTATGAGATTTCTTCCCAGATCCATCATTATTGTGGTCGTCCTCAAAAGCTGCAGTGCACCTTAAGTGTACACAATGTGTATGTCATTCATGTATGTCTGCACCTTTCCACTCCCCACCCCAACTGTAATTGGCTAGTTGCTACGCCCCTGAGATCTGCGATCATGTATGGAAATGGTGGTGTGCACAGTCATTAAGAGCAGGGTCATTAGGGCTAACGAGGTACTCTCTGGAAGGAGGGGCTGATTGTGTGCTACGTCTAAGTCTGAACCCAGGTCATGTACAATGTGTGCCCTTCTTCCATTACTTCTAATCGTTTGGCCCTCTCTCTATCTTCTCTGTCTTCCTTTCTGATTAAAGGTACTGGCTCGTTCACTGGCTCGCTTTCTCGCTCACTCACTCACTCACTCACTCACTCACTCACTCACTCACTCACTCACTCGCTCACTCACTCCTTTCTTCCTTCCTTCCTACATCCCTTCTATTTTCCTTCCTTCCTTCCTTCGTTCCTTCCTTCCTTCCTCCCTCCCATCCTTTTCCCTTTCCTTCCTTCCTTCTTTCCTTCCCTCCCTCATTCATTTCTCTGTTACTCATCTTACTTTCTTTCTTCCCCCCCCCCCCCCNNCCCCCCCCCCACCCCCCATTCTTCAAAAACAAATAAAAAACCCATCTCCATTCCCTCTTACTTTATATTATCAATCATCCACACTCATCATCTCTCCCTGTACGCACTCAGCTCCTTCCAAAGAAAAAAAAACCAACCAAGACCTCCCCCCCCCCCCCCNCCCCCCCCAAATGCAAGTCAACACTACTCGTTCAGCCTTCAACGCATTCTCGTCGTTGCTCATTCTCAATAACACCCAAGCGCCAAAGCGCCCTGGCCTAGCAGTGCCTAGCACCCCAGCACCCTTCTCTTCATGCATGAAATGTAAACTGGTCCAAATGACTTCCTCGTCTCACGGATCGAATTTTCTCGTACGCCTTAACACTTAACCCCCCTGCATCACTTATTTGGTCCCAGGGCCGTCGAAAGCGAGTCCCAGACTGAGGGAAACCTAGTATCCTAGTCTACCTCTCCGTTTTAGAATGTTGTTTGGTTTCTTGATCTGTAGTAGAATTAAAAAAAAGATATTCCCACCTCCCCACAACGGTTTAGCAAGTTCATCAAAAATTCATATATATCAGTTCACGGAAGAGAAAAAAAGCCCTAAAATCAAGTTTCGCTCAGTTACATGAAGATTGAGTAGTTTTCAGATCAGATCAGTTTCTCTTGGATTTTGAAATCGGCATTCGGTTCTGATTTTCGAGGTAGTTTTGAACTTAACTGAAATTTAGGTAGAAGATTAAAGCTCAGATCAACAGCTGCAGTTCAGATCCAGATCAGGTCATCCTAAATAGGTAAGAAGTTCAGATCAAGTTCACGTGAACTGAACTTAAGTTCACGAACTGCGTTCATGTGATCTCAGTTCTGCGTAGCCCATTCCCCACCCACTTACCTAGACGAGTCAGTTGTTCGTATTTACAATAATTACTCACTCTTTTACTCCCTGCCACTCATACTTATTCATTAATTCACTCACTCACAGTCTCATCCACCTATTGTTCATTCAGCTCACCCACCTACTTTGCACAATCATTTACGCCCTCGGTCGCCCACCTACTCATTTTGAATGTAGTATTGTATTACACTGTTTACTGTTCACAAAAGGACGTCATGTTTTGAAAGTTACTAAAGTATAGTTCTGACAGCGAAACGATTTTTCCCTATTGTTCTCTTTCGTTTATTCTCTCAGTAGTTTTTTTTCCCTTATCCTCATCTCTCTCTCTCTTTCTTTCTCTCTCTCTCTCTCTCTCTTTCTCTCTCTCTTTATTCTCCTTCTTTCTATCGCTATTTCCTTCTTCCTCTTGTGACTTTCTCTTTCTTGTCATGGCCACCCACCATGTCCTGAAGTACAGATTAGATTCCGAATCAATTTCTCTATCGTCGAAGGCGGCGAAAAAGATGGGTCTGGCGGATATTGATCAATGCCCTGGTGTTTTCTCCATACCGCGATTCGCCTTTTCAGTTTAAAAATTCCCCCTTAAAAATACATTGAATTCGCGCGACCTCCCCCATCTGTCATGCACTCCTAAGTTTGCTTAAACCTAAAAATCCATCTGAAAATGTACGATTAACCCCCCCCCCCCCCCCCCCCCCCCCCCCCCCCCCCCCNCCCCCCGCCCCCCTCAAGTCTGACAATGGGGACGAGCAAAGTCTCCCCCAACTCATAAGACAGAAGATGACTGATGTCCCTTCTTCTGTACTATACTCTCCAGCAGAAAAAAATAAAATCTCACGTAATGTATTCCTTGTCATTTGCTCCAAGAAATGGTTTAGTGTGAAAAAGCAAAGCTAAATGGTTACTCTAGAAGTGATTTTCTTTCTTCGCAAATGTTGCGAGCTGGGTTTGATTCGCGAAAATTACTTCTCGTAATAGCAACTGGCGGAAACACGCCAGGGGAACACATATATTTCTAATCACTGTTCCTCACAGTGGACGTTATCTGGACGTTAAGAATTGATTATAATATGAAGCAAGGTTGTCATTTTGGAGAAGACGTTATGTAAAATATTAGTACTTTTTATCAGCAGCCTTGTAAGATCACTCTGGACTGATTACTCTAGACATTTGCTGTTGCGGATAATAATCATGTGGGGCTCACGGAAAAAAAAAAAGCCAACCCCAAAACTACAGTACTGCTTTATACTCATCAATAAAAATAGTCGCTGGTTCTATTTCTGTGCTGATAAAGTTGTAAAACACCCTGAGCACTTACCTTGTCATTCACATTTTCCTCAGCCCATACAACTGTTATCGGAGTACTTGGCCATAGGCAGTGAAAGCTATCGTCAGAGCGTTACTGATCAGCGTCTGAAAACTGCCACTACAGCGAGACTATGTGCTCCCTTGGGAGTTGGTAATGAGGGATCTGATATCTTGTGATCAGTAGTAAAGTGAAATACGGTTGAAGTAAACATTTACCGATATAAGAGACATAATAAAACCTCCCTATTGGCCAATTGTAATCATAGTAGGACTGTGATGTTTAATAATCGTTTATAAAGTACCCCTTGTTATTAAGTTACGCATTTCACTGCACCGATTCAGTATTACGTATTCAGTTATTTCATTATTCGGGTGGCCTTTGATATTGAATATGCCATAGTATTTTAGAGCTTGTGTACTAACGATGGGATCTCTGATCGTCGTTATAATTACTTTAGTGTTTCGGTATTGCATGAACCCTTAGTAAAGATCAACATGCAGAATTAAGTAATTCTTACGATGGAAAGATCTCATCCTTAATGCGCAGATTCTCAGTTAAATATATATCATTTTTTCCTTGCACCCAGGCATACTTTAGATCGACCTTCTACAGTATACTGTAACTGTCATCTTGGGATTATGTCCACTTTCTTTCCCTTCTCTCTGTCATTAGAAGAACAGGTCAACGCCCCTGACTCCAACCACAGATCGATACCACCAGTGATGTTCCGATACAGTCGCTCAGGGTCACCGCAAAAAGCCCTATCATCAAACCCTTAAGTGGGCTATCTCCACAACAAATCATAACAGATTTAGAGCACTTGGGCGCCATAGGGATTTGCAACTGTCTTAATGGAATGGCATCTTCGAGGCTTTTAGTATCATTTTGAAAATGTGCTATCTTTTATTCCGTAGTCATGTGGATTTGGGATGGTTTCACTTTGGTGGGATTGGGATAAAGTGTACAAAAGAGCGATTTTAGACGTTCGGCTTTGCTGTTAAATGGTGCCACTTTGGGAAAGTTTCAAGCTAAGCTTTTGTAAAAAGCTGGTAAAAAAAACATTATTTTGAGGCTTTTGAGTTTTGTTTTCCGTTTCACGGAAAAGCGTGTCGTGTGTGGAGTTAAATCACACTCATTCAGAATTAGATTATTTTCACTTCGAAGGCGTCTCTAGATTCATCAGCATAATACATGGTTAAGCATTATGAAGATCCATATGCACTAGATTTTCCATGGGCAGGAAGAAATACACCGAAACGTAGAAAAATTTCGAAACATAAATCTACAAAATTTAGTTTCAAGGGACTCGTAAAACTTGACAGTAAAGCGTTCGCTTTGTTCCAGGCAAATCCCACGACATAATGTGGTAAATTAAAAGTGGTTTTCTGTCTTGGGAGTTGTTTTTTTTTCAGCAGTGCTTAAGAGTGAAATGAAATTTCAAGACGCGGAATGAATGACCCTTAAAGTAGGGGCGGCAATATTTGTCGATTGCTGTTTTGTGATAGAAGTAAAATTTTTGGCATAGACGTTGGGCAAAAAAAATATTCACCATATTTGCTTACTGGGTCACTGCAGTTGTCGCCATTGTTATGAGGAACGATTTTCACCACAACATCATTCGGAGCGCAGAAAATCTCACGACAATTTATATCAATCTTGAATATCTCAGAGCTAATTTACACATTTCTATTTGTTTGTAAGAATCGGTTTCTGGCTCCAGGAACCTCTCCCCCTTAGTTTTCCCTTGTTTCTTTACTTAAAGCGATTTCAAAAAAAAATCAAGTCAGCGCTCTAAAACTTCTTTGGGAATGATTAAAAACATCCGCGCCTTGCGATAAGCCAGTGAAACTGGATCGCCATGCTTGTTTTTGCATCATTCACTCATTCTTTCATAGCTGTTCTTGCATGTCTGATACTGTCCAGATGTCTGTAAAATGAAACGCCACTTCTCTCTCTCTCTCTCTCTCTCTCTCTCTCCCGCTCTCTCTTTCTCTCTCTCTCTTTCTCTCTATGTCTCTCTCTATGTCTCTCTCTCTCTCCCTTCTCTCTCTCTCTCTCACACACACATTGCTCTCCTCTGTTTTGTTTTGTGTTTGTTTTCTTTTCCTTTTGGTCTCATAGTGTGATTTTCGCGCAAGAGTGTACAAGAAAGCTTCGGGAACATTAAAGCCGAAAACATATCATGTCTCTGAAAATTATTGGAAAGAAAAAACGTTTAATCAGTCTGTGCGGATTCCTGTTGTGATAATACAGTAATAATAAATAATAATAATAATGAGGTTTATGTGTCTCATATCCAGGCCACAATGGCCGCTCTGGCGGCTTCACAATATTTTCATCCCGACAGGCCTGATCACGCTATGACTTTCTCCACTCCTTGGGGAGCATACAGTGTTGCGGCCATTCACAGGTTCTAATCACTAGAATTCTGACAATATATTCCACTGCTCTTTACAAGACAACCATTTCACAGACAGGGAAAATATGACTGAAATGCTTTCCCAAGGCACTTACAACATTACCTTGGTCGGGAATCGAACCCACGACCATTAGATCTGGAGTCCAACACCGTAACCAATCGGCCACGCTACTTCAGGAATCAGTCCCAACCGTGTTTTTTTTCTTTCATCTCCTCAAAAGAAAGTTCTGGCCGCAATTTTTTTTTACCGGAAAGTCGTATTTGGACAAAAAAAAAAAAACGTACNAAAACGTACGAGAATACGCGCTCCGCCCATCAGCAAGAAAAAAAGAAACAAATCGAAATTCTAGAAACGTTTCCGAAACATTAAGTCAACAAAGTTACGTTTCAAAGACACTCATTAAACTTGGCTGGAAAGCGTTCACTTTGCCCCAAGCAAATCCCAGGACACTTTGTGCTGAAGTAAAAAGTGGCTGTCTGTCTTTGGAGTTGTTTTTTGTGTGTGTGTATGTGTGTGTGTGTGTGTGTGTGTGTGTGTGTGTGTGTGTGTGTGGTGTGTGTGTGTGTGTGTGTGTGTGTGTGTGTGTGTGTTTGTGTGTGTGTTTCAAAACTAGGGACTATATAATTATCTCTTCTGATTAATTTGCGAACATCAAACTGGCTACACTTTTTTTTTTGTTTGCTTCTCATTTCAAGGATTCATGATAATTATTATCATCGATTTATGTTTGAGTTGGTTAAAGCCAACAACAACAACAACAACAAGAGTAAATGCTAAAAATAATGATAAGACTACTCAGGTTTGTTGTAAATTTCTTATCAATATGCACCCACACACACATTCTCTCTCTCTCTCTCTCTCTCTCTCTCTCAGTCTCTCTCTCTGTGTGTGTGTGTGTGTGTGTGTGTGTGTGTGTGTGTGTGTGTGTGTGTGTGTGTGTGTGTGTGTGTGTGTGTGTG
>JAWQUT010000708.1:178477-245858 GCA_033807755.1 Ellobium chinense
TAGTTCCCTAACTCTTTTCCTAACCCTGCCCCTAATTTTAAACCAAGCACTAGGTGGGAGGGTCTCGGGAAACTGCCCTGAATATCATGTAGAAATAGATCTCTATAATAAAATGATACTCATGTTTATTCTTGTTGTTTTTATCCCCTCCTCAACAGATGACAAACTGCGATGCCCGCTGCTGAGAGCAATCGGAAGCGGAAGTTACTATGTCATCATGTGACCACTTTACCCAGAACGCTTGGCGCCCGGACTTGTGCTCCACGTGCCAGCGGTCCAAATCTGAGCACGAAGGCGGCGAGGGGTCAACTTCGGGGTCAAGGTCATGGCGCAGGAGAAGCGAGCCCAACCCTAACAACGCTATCACTGGGGTTCGGATCTCAGCGCTAGCCAGCAAGTTTCAAGGGAGGGAAGCCAGGAGTGGCAGCATCCCTGAAACTGAGACTGAAAGGGCAAGAACTCTCGGTAAATTTTGGCACACATCTTTCATGCTGTATACTATATAAAGTGTTGGGCGGAGTTTTGGATGTCATCAAGTGACTTTATGAACACTGCTGTGTTGCAGAATCAGAGACAAAGATTTCAGACAATTATCACTCGTATTTCCGTAACTAAAATGAAATGACTTCACAGTGCTCCAGTGCTTGACAGATCAGACTTAAATATTTTTCTTGACTGAAATATTAGTATTAGTCTCTCTGAGTTAGCAGAGAGAGATTAGATGGAGCCATAATACTTCAGCAAGACTTCAGATCCTTTCAATACAAATCTTTACTCAGTTTCACTCTTTTGTTATTTTACTTTTTAATTTTTTCCCCTTCCTTTAAGTTTTGGTCCCTGTTCATCTGTTGTAAATTTAAGTTTCATTCCCAACTCTGCCATTTGTTTTGACTGTGATCCTAAATTCAGATGTTTAGTTTGTTAGGTTTTGTAGTTCCTTTGTTTACCTTTCCTTTTGTTATTCCCTGCAGACAGAAAATATTCCAAGTCTAAGGAGAAAAAACTCAACACATCTCGGTCAACAGAGATTCTCGATACTTCACACTCATCGACATCATCATCCTCATCATCGTCAGCTTCATCAGCTTCGACCGCTATCAGTGCAATATCATCATCAACTAATCATTCAAGCAGGGCCAAAACTGAGAGTTTACAAAACAAGACCGTAAGTTCTAAGCCTAAGAGCAGTGGCCCTGCTGCTGCTGCTGCTGCAGCATCTTCATCGTCATCATCATCATCAGCTTCATCTGCAGCAGACAGGAATGTTCATGTCCAGCCATCAGCCGTATCCAAATCTAAGTCATCTGTTACAGTCATAAGCTGCAATCAGGCATCGACAGCCAAATCTTCTTCAGCTTCACATCATAGCAATAAGGACTCCGGTCATTCACAGCCATCGACATCAGGAGGCAAAGCCACTCTTATCCGACAATCGGAGAAGGACCCTGCGAAGAAACCAACAGTCCCTTCATCTTCGTCACAATCTGTAAATCAAACATCATCATCAGTATCTACATCATCATCATCATCCAAAACCTCGGTTTTAAAAAACGCCACTCCAGATAAGACTTCAGGCGTCAAGGAGAAATCTGCTAAACCAGATCGTCGCCGTGTTAGTATTCCCGATCTTGAACCAGAAGTGATTGGAAGTGATGGTGGTTTAGATAACTTGATTCCAGAAGAGGAGGTTGTCGGTGGAGAGGACTCGGACCGCATCTATTTCTCCCTGACAGATGAAGAGAAGCAGTTTGCTCTCTTAGCTTTGGGTAATACAGTTTGGAACTCAGATACTAGAAATCTACAGGTAAGTGTCCATGTTAATGTTTTGGCTTTAAGTCGAACAACGCTATGAAATCCTAAGATGAAGATACCACAAAAGTCCTGAAAATAAAGGAACTATTTAGAGAAACAAAAAAAAAGGGTTACCCAAGCAGACTCTCGGAAACTTGAAAAAACACTTTGTGGATCCATGGAGTGAATTATCAGTATGAGTAGAACTTAAATGTTTGATTTTTCTGTCTAATTTCCATCACTGGATAAAGCTATGGCGCTGATATGACGTGCTGGATTTTCACCAGATTTCTTTTAAATATAAAATTGTCCCAACACATTTTCTGTCTGTCATGTCTCACACTTAGAGCAGTGGATATTGCCAAATTCATTCATTTACAAAATAATTCTTCACTTGGGAAAGTTTGTCATGATTCTCAAAACATCTTGGGAAATACTTAGCAATTTGAAATAATTCTGAAGCATGGGAAAGTTTTCAGTTAAATGTAGCTGCAATCACTCAGAGAACTTTAAACAGAGCTGCTTGCGCAATGGCTTTATCTCTCTCATATAATTCATATAATGATACGGTCTTTGTACAGGCAACTGACGATTGTGGGTGGAAGATGTTGGGACAAAGGTTCCAAAGGATCAGGAACATTTTGGTTTGAGTCATTAGTTTTGTTACAGTTGTAAAAACAATACTATAGGGATTTTCACAGGTTTCTAGTAAATAAATCTTTCTGCCAAACTTTCAGGTTGAACCAGAGTCCGGTAAGAGAGTATGCCGTGAATTTGAAGACCTCCAGGTCAACCAACTGTGGGCAAAAGAAAGATTCAGTGCTCTCAAGGATTGCGATGCTGTGAAAGCTCAACGAGAGTTTGGTACCTTCCCACAAATCAGTGGCTCAAAACACTCAAGAGTTTCATTAGAGAATCTCAACTTTTCTTCAGAGGGTTCCGCTAGTGGTGGTGGCAAGAAAGAGGAGAGCTCCAAAAGTGTTCGTATGGCAGATGATGCCATGAAAGACCAAGGAAAAGGAGGAAGCAGTACAGCTGCCGGGGTCAGTAGTTCTCAAGGTCGAGTTCAAAGTCAGGGTCATTCTCATATTGACAGACTGAAATCTGCTGGTTCTTCAGGAACATCGGGAAATTCTTCTATGACCTCGCTCAGCTCTGACAGTGACGGCAGAGGGAATTACGGGTCGAGCTGCGGCAGTGCCGATTCCGGTGTGGAGATGGGTCCTGGGGTTGGGACAGGAGAGCAGAAGGACCGTTCCTTGTCCTACACTGTGGGAGATATCAGAGACTGCTTGTATGAGACTCCTGATGAAGTTGGGCCTTCACTGAAAACTGGGAAAAGTTCTATTGATTCCAAAGGAGACATGCAGGGTCAAGGTCACCCACAGGCCAAAACAAGGTCAGCCACATTAGCCAGTGCTGACCAGAAGTCACCAAATCATGTGTCAGGCCAAGGTCAAAGTGGCAAGATCATGGCCAAGAAAATCAGTTTGCCAGAGTCTCAGAGCATCACTTTGGACGACGAGAACAGTCATTTTGAATTCTCACTGGATGATAGTGCAACTGTCGAAGGTTTCCGAGCAGTAGCTTTACTTAATGATGTTCTCAGAGACTACGGCGATTTAAATGAGTCTTCCACAGATGACTTCGATGTAAAGGACAATAAAAAAGAAGGTTTGAGGAGCAAAAAATCAACTGACTTTGAAGCCAGAATGGCATCAGTGGCCGCAACACTTGATTTGACTAAACAGCAGCAGAGGGGAAAGCGGCAGGCCCCTCGACCCCCAGTGTCACCTCCACCAGAACCAAGTGCTGTTTCTCCTAAAAAAGTCACCGGTCAACCTGAACCTGTGTTCAAAATGGTTACTGTGGGGAAAGGCATTATGACCATGCCACCACAACAAGACATTGTTTTGAAAAATTCAAAACCATCGCAAGCGCCACCAGGTCTTGAAGATTTTGGATCTGACGATGCTATGAACAACAAGGCCAATGGTGATGGTAAGAGTAAGAAAGGCCTCACATCGTTTTTTCGAAATATTCTCCGAAGAGGGAAGGACTCATCAGAGAGCTTTGAGGCAATGAATCCTGATGTTCAGTTGAGTGCCAAACTTGAGAAAAAAGATTTGAGTGGGATTAGCGGGAGTGTGGACTCCCAAGATGAGGATGGGACATCATCGTCCGTTGATCGGAAGCTGGGACCAAAATTTTCACCCCAGGCAAAGTTCTTAGTCATTCCTCCAACCTCATCTCCACCACAAAAACGAGCTGACAGTGGTGCAACTAGTCCAAATCCTTCCACAGGTGGTGATGGATCCACCAGCCCTTCAGTGCATACCACAAAATCAGCACCAGAGTTTGATCAGCAGCATCAGTCACATGGCATCTCCACAACGGTGTCAGCATCTTCAGCTGCAGCATCAACCGCAACTTCGTCTGCAACACCCAGTCCCCCAACCCAAAGAAAAACCAGCAAAGGGTTGGCAAGTCCGAAAATGATGCTGAAGCGAGCCACAGCAAAATTTTCACCCCCAACATCCCGACATACTATTAAAAACCACGAAAAAGACCACGGGGATTCGGCAGCACCATTATCAGGGGTGTCATCCTCAACGGCAAAACCGTACCCAGCACCAAAACCAGTGGTACCACCACCAACAAAACCACCAGTGACAACAGCATCATCTTTGCCAAGTGTAACAGAGACAACCACAACAGCACCAAAGGAGAATGTGGCTTCTTCAAAGGAGAAAGAACAGTCATCCTCTTCGACAAATGTGGTCCGACGTCGACCAAAGAGTCCGAAGCGTACAGCTCCTCCCATCCCACCAACCAGAACATCTGTTGGCCCTGGTAAGTGGTTAAGACTGCAATGATACAATGACAAGTAAGGGAATAAGAGAGGGAATAACATGGCTGATGTAATGATGGGGGATGAGAATGGCTGACAAGAAGGCCCATATGAAGAGAATATAGAAAAATGGATGATATAAAAATGAGAGGGTGAGACAGGTAGACAAGTAGACTGATAATATGTATAATGAATAGGGGATGATAATAGCAGACTAAAGGCTGATATAAAGAGAGGGGCAGAAAAACAGGCTGATAATATCACAAGTAAGGAATGGGACTGGTTGACAGATAGGTTGGTGAGATCACGAGGGATAAGAATGAGAGACAAAAAAAAAGCTGATATGATGAGAGGGACAGGGGAATAGGCTGATAACGTGGCAAATGAGGGGATGAAGGATAGACATAGCAGAGTGATCATATGGCAAGAGAATGAGACCAAGCAAAAAGGCTGATGTTCTGAGGGCATAGAAATAAGCTGATAATATAACACATAATGGAATGAAAAAAGTAGACAAGCTGGCTGATAATGGAAAGGGGATGAAAATGATTGGCAAAAAAGCTGATTCAAGTTTTTAAGATTTATGTTTGTTTTAATTTTTTTTTTTTTAAATTTTGGATAGGTTTACATTACTTGTATAATAAATAAAATAGAACCATAAATATAGCCTAGCAAGTTAGATATTTATCTATTTCTTCATTTGTTTAGCAATGTTTATATTAAGTTTGAAAGCAACTTTTTCCACGTCCAAAAAACTCAGGTTTCTTCACTTCAAGCAGAGTCCTTATCCCTGTACATTATTTTACCTACACTCTTCACTCTTTGTCTTGTATTCATTTCTAAAGGCAAAGGCCAAGGTTCGGATTCTCGGAATCCTGATTTGGCTAAGGAGTTGGAATGGAGATTAAGCAAAACTGGAACAGAACAGTCAGGTTTGTGTGATCTCTCTTTTTCCTTCCATGTCTAATTCTCTCTCTCTTTTTCTCTCTCTCTCTCTTTCTCTCTCTCTCTCTCTCTGTGTATATTCCTCACTCTTTCCGCCTCCTTTGTTTCAGTATAACTTTATATTTGCACTGAGACATTTTAGGGCAGCAGGCTTGCTAACCTGCAAGTATGCAGGATCTGGATGCTTATAATATATATTTTGTTGTTGAGGAATAGTGATCAAAGTTTGTGAGATTAACCACAACTTTGTGGAAACATGAGAGAAAAAAAAAAAAAGAAGGCATTTATTGAACAAGAGGATATGAACTTGAACTACCCTATTTAATAGCAACTTTTGTACAAGAAAGTAGGTTTTCTCAATTAAAATGATGTAGTTTATCCCCCGATTGTGCCATTCACAACTGTGACCGTGCTGGACCTAGAATAACCAAATAATCACCATGTGTCACCACAGCTGTTATAATATATGAGTTGATATAGACAGGAAGTTTTGGTCAAGTTGAAACTGTGGAAGAGTAACACATCTTAAATTTCAATATTCTTAACACTGGAATTTCAAGTCTATTTGGAACTGAGGGTAATGAATCAGGCACGGTGAGAGTTGTGCTGACAAAATGAGATCGTGCATATTATGATTACTTATGAGATTGTGTCTGTATTTACAAGCTTTATCAGTTCTCTTGTATATTATGGTAATTAAATGTCTCTGCATCTGCTCTGTGATCACAGGAGGTGGAACCCTATCAAGAACAGAACTTCGAGAATCAACTCGTCGATCAATGCCCATGCCACCATCACCGCCCGGTGAACGAAAAGAAAGAACATCCGGTCGAACTGGCTCGCCCTCTCCACCCATCTCTCCTATCCGGGAGACAGAGAATTCCCTCCCTTCCTCCCCCACCTCTCCAGCTGCTACTTCATTCGATTTCTCCAATCAAGAGTGGTCAGGAGGGTCAACGTCTACAATCGAAGATGAACTTCCCAAGTTCACAGAGAAAATCGAACTTCCGACAGTGGCTCCTCACGGTAAAAAAGGGTTTCTCGGAAAACTTGGAGGAAACAGAAAGACGAGGGCACCACAGCCACCATCTGTGAAGAGGGCGAAGTCCATCACAGAGTCATCTACCTTGCCAAGGGGAGATAAAAAGGGCAAGAAAATCAATGTGGCGGATATCTCAGGCCCAGTGGTAAGATTTGCCGCAAAATCATTTAGTGGAACCTTGGTTCAATACACATAAGTGCCATTTATCTGGATAATTCTACATCTAACATCTGCAGTCTTACTCTTGTCTAATAATGCCATAGCATTGAAAATGATGATCTACAATACATTGTTCTTTTCTTTAATAAGATACAGATATTGAGTAGAAGCTCAATAATAAGTGCTTACTTTATAAGTTTATCTTGTTATTAAATATGAATGTCACAAGCACAGATTTATTTATTATTCTATCATATTAACATTCAGGTGGACCTTGATATTCAGTACATGTCAATAATAAATTTACTTTATTTTATGTCCCTAGGGCTTACTATATATCTACTGTATATTCAATTAGTATACTGTGGCCGTATGCATAATCCTTCCGTTATTTAACGCACTGCGGTAACCACAGGAAACTCCTAAAACATTAGTAGTAATGTTCACCCTGGTTAACGCAATACATTAACTAACGCATGGATTATGCCTATGGTCACTGATGTATTCTAAAAATGCAGAGTGTGCAGGAGAAGGACTCGCTTTTTATGCTTAACAATCCACATTGTTTTGTCAAAAACTTTTAACCACAGACGTTTTCCTTCCACCTGACCATTTTTTAAAGAAAACATCGCTGTCGGTATTTTCAACGTGCATACACCTCCATAATTCATGCTGTATGATGTCAAAAAGCAAGAATGGCTAGCAGATTGATTTGGTTGCATGAGCAGATTTCTCGACCAATCTCTGCTAGCATATCTCACTTTTTGGTGTCATGCAGCGCAGGTAATATTGGAGCGTGCAGGGTGAAAATCCTGACATTCTAGTGATATTTTCTCAGAAACTGTCAGGCAAAAGAAAAAATATGCCATTTAAATTTTATGAAAACAATTCTGTGGACTTATTAAGCTGTGATGCAAATAACTATCACTGTCCATTTAAGAAATGAGGTCAAGAGTTTCACATTTTTCATAATCTCTCATTCTTTCTTGAACGTTTCAGATGGTCACTGATATCACAAACACCAAAGTGCTAGAAAACAGGAGAAATACTATTTCGCTTGGAGATGAACCTGCGTTTGTCACAGGTAAGTAACTATGGTAACAGCTGACCTGCTTATTTGCAGCCTTGTGGAAGCACGGAAAGCATTGTAAGTAAAAGGACGTGTGATTTACCCAGTGACTCTATCATACCTATGGAAAATAGTTTTCTGCCACCCAAACGATACTGGAAATAAGCAGAAGTTGTGATTATAGGGATTGCAAATAAGAAGGGTTGATTGTCTTTCCAGATCCAGACAGCCGATTTTGTCATGAGATGCCATGATATACGAATGTGGTGAAGCCTTCCCTGGCTAAATGAATCCTATCTTGTAACGGATCAATTAGACCTATAGACACCCTTATAATATCTAAAGCCTTTGATTATCCTTCTCTAATTTTCAAAAGATACTAATTCATTATTTCAAATTATTTAAGTATAGTGGATATGAGTTTGATTTACTTTATTGGATTAATATTCTTTGACTTAAGCAAACTAAATGCATTAAGTGTTGACCAGTCATAGAAAGGATTGACTCTTAGAAATATCTTAGATGATTCTTTGATAAAAGTGTTCCACTTCTGACTCACTGCATTCCTTTTCCATGTAGCTTGTGAATTGCTCTCACAATCTGAAGACTGTTTTGTATAAGGTTTGAGGGTCAGATTCCAGAGTCGGACAGTTTGTACTATGATGTCACTTGAAAAAAAAACGTCACACTCTTTTACCATTCCACTAGGTATAAATGAAAAGCTGCTTTGAACTGTAAGGACCACAGCACAGCACTGTAGCAGCTAGCAAAGACTTTATCATAGATTTTCATTTGTAATATTGTATATTTACACATATATATTATATTTATACGGTTATGTGTCCTTAATGAATGGGATGTATTACACTATATGGCTTTGTAAAACATTTTCCCTGTGGGGTAAATAAATTCCTGTTTTCCTATTTTCCATCAGCTTCCTCGTCAGCCAATCCAGGTGGCACAACCTCAACTGCTTCTGTTGAAAAAAGTGGCTTTGACGAGTTTGATTTCCCAGTTCTGTCCCCTTTGGGGTCTTTGGAAAATCTTTATGAGTCAATACTACCAAAGCAAGAAGGCGGTATGTTTCATTACTATGATCCTCCAACAAGTCCAAAAGTTTTGTGCCCAAATATCCCAGCTGATGGGTACTTAGAACCCGTGCCCCCGTTGTCAACAACAACGGCAGCCGCAGCTGCTTTGACATCATCTTCATCAACATCCGCAACAGCGGTGCCGGCAAATATGTCATCATCATCTTCATCATCATCTGCCTCTTCGGCAACAACGAATGCATCTGTTGTGAAATCGCCATTGAAAAACAAAACTTCTCCATCTAGAAGTGACCCATCTTCCCGTACATTCCTTGCCAGTTCCAAAGACTCTGTGTCATCTCACAGTGGTCATTCTTCTTCCACAAGCTCTAGTGGCACCAGTTCTGCAGAAAATTCTGGAAACTCTTTGCCAGACCCCACGCAAATTTCTGTAAGATCTCTCTCAGATAATCTTGGTCCTAGTAAGATCGGAAATATTTCTTCTGTGCAATCAGCGTCTTTATCTTCATTGTCAGGTTTTGGTCCTGCCTTTGTTGAGCCGGAGATGACAGAGCAAAGACGGATCTTGCTGGCATCGCAACCCATATATGAGGAAATTCCAAATGGAGGTAACGAAGAATTAGAAGATTATGAAGAAGAGAATGAGAATAAAAGAAAAGAGGAGGAGAAGACCAGAAAGATGTCGGGGTCGAAGGTAGATATCGCACCAAAGAAAAAACCCAGTGTTGGTGAGGCTGGGTCCAATATGCAGAGGGTTATGTTACCGGGGATGAGTGGTGGTGGGGAAATGACAAAATCACAGATCGCTCATGCGTGGTTGCAGCAGCCACATGCGGTGGGATCATCAGCATCCACTTCGTCGGGGAATCCACCCTCCCTTGGAGCGCTGCCGCCATCTCCTTCACATGCTCCATCAAAGCAGCATCAGGCACCATCGTCACTTCCACTGGTCATGACGACATCTCAGATGACAGCGTCATCACTCATGACAACATCCATGACCTCCAGCATGCTGCCGCCACCTCCACCTCCCCCCGATCAACTCCCGGCCCCACCTCCCTCAGCCAGTCGGTCTGTCTCTCGCGAGACTGTGTCTTCAGAGTCCGACACCCAGTCAACATGCAGCACTCTTTCCAGACCCAGGCCAGCTCCCAGACGGAAACCCAAACGACCTGAGACAGGTGGATCTGATCAGTATGTGTCCATGAATCGACCTAATGCACAGGTATGCAGAACTTTGTTGAAACAGATGATTATTGTATTATTATTGTGAAAATGCACATGCTGATTATCTGTGATAACAAACGTTGTTTATGGTAAGCTAAATGGCTGGTACGTTGATTAATTTTCACATTTGTCTGTGCTCAGCATTATCCAAGATTAACATTTCCAGATGTCTTGTAGCCAGTTGAAGTATGGCTTGTGTTTCTAGACCAGAAACTAAGATATCAGGCTGAGAAAAGGGTCGGGCCCTTTGCGTATAGAATTTTGTTGCTAGCGTAAATCAAACGTACACTGATTTTTATACCTGATATGATCAAAAAGCGACATAAGCCTCATTTGATTACTCACAAGACATATTCTTCCATTACATTTTAACCTGACGAACATATCTAGTCATTTGCCCAAAGTCTTGAGGACGTGTCATAATAAATGTGTGTTAAATTTGTAAGGACGACCAAGAAAACTAAACAGATGTATCTGAAGGAGAGAACTGCATTAAGCCAAGGTTGTCTTGAAGCAGTATCACTGTATATACAAAATCTTTTATTCCAGGTATCTTTAGGTGAAGATAAACTGAGAGACACTTTCACTAAACTCACCAGCATCACTTTTCATGCTCTCCAAGACATCTATGCTCAGTTTGAACGGATCTTATCCGTGGATAAGTTGGACATTCCAAATACCAAGATGCTGAAGTGGGCAGATTTTGACATCTACGGCCAGCCTCTGCATGCATCAGGGCGATGTGTTGTTTACAATGCCAAGCTGCGAGCAAATGGCTCTCCATGTCAGATTATGGTAAGGATACAGTTGTTCCAAACACAGAGTACAGCTGTCAAAGAAATGAATAACTTTTTTGCAGTATCAAGTGTTTTGTAACAATTGTTTTACATTCAAGGTGTGACAAATGTATCTCCAAATAGCCACGGTATATGCCGTCCAGCATTCCCTTCAATCTTGTCATGGCATGGGAACAATTCCTTTGTATTTATTAAACCCTTGTAGGTAGATTCAGTCCTTCTCATTACTACTTATGGAAAATGTGTATGACCTTTTCAATTATCACTCCTTACCCAACCGTGAGAAGCTCAGGCCAGTCTAGCTTGACTGGTATCAAAGCAATCAGGTGGCATTAGGTTCAGTAGTGCAATAATATGGCATAATTAGCTGAGGCAGTTGGATGCCCTCGCCTTGACAGAGATGTAGCAATAAGAGAGTTAAAATTTCTTTTGATTTGACGCTCTGCCAATTACTGAGGTATAGTTTTCACAATGTGATGACAAAGTTCAAACATAAACCTGTTACAGAATTTCTGTCTTATGACTAATCAGCTGCACTTCCTTCTGGTTGTTGACAGCCAGTCTCATGTTTGAAGGTTATGTCAAGGCTCAAAGCCTTGTTTTGAGAGAAGTTTCATTTACGCTGAAACACATTTATTTTGGAAATCCTGAAAACAGTTCTGGTGCCATACTGAATTACCTTTCATATCACCTAGTAATCACCGGAATGGAACAGTGCAATGGATATTGCAGCATGAGATTTACACAAGCAGTTTGGGTGCACCATAAATTTTCATGAATTTCCATGAAAGTGTATTCGGGTGTTTAATATTTGCTTTGAATGATATTTATCAGATTTAATTTTTCATCCTGACCAGATTCTACATTCTCGACCAGCCACAGAGATGTGTACGACCAGCCACCCAAGCCTCTTGCGACCATCAGCAGTATTTGCTGACACTATCCCTTTCTCATTCCTGACCCCCGACTTCATCAAGACGTCACAGCTGCTTCAGAATTCTGTCTATGATTCATGTCAAGCAAGATGTTTTATTGCAGTTGGTGAGTGGAAGGAAAATTCCATCTGAGCTTTCCTGTCACACCTAATGGTGTACCTGTTCATCTTATTCTAGTACATCCCAAAACCTTTTAAACAAGTTTAAGGATAAACAGTGTTAGCCTCCACACTAAGAATGCTTTTGTGAGCAAACGCAATGTCTTTTCTAAAATGCGTAGACTTTGCATATGAAAGAGTAGAGTCGTATGAAGGCGATGGGTGTGATGAAAGGAAGTGGTAGGAGCTGCAGGCTGGCTGGTAGGAATAGAACTGTCCACAAGCACTTGTCAACTGGCACAGTTGGCTGCAGTCCACAGAGCCACCGATTTCCGGGCGGGTGGCCCTCCATCCCATGTCCCAATGAACGCAGACTACCCCCGTGGAGTGGCAAGTCGGGGTAGTCAGCTAGGACCTCATTGCACTTTGAGGCCCGAAAGTAGGCCCAGTCATTGGCCTGCCGTCAACGGTGATCCTAAGCGGGGATAAGCTACGACTCCTCGCCTCCTATCGAATTCGAGTTTTCTAGTGAATCTCTGTCTGGAGGATACCACCCGTCCAGCCCCAGGAGTCCACTTACGCCGCTTTACAACTCCCAGGTCCCTCTCCTCCCCCTCTCCCCAGAGTTTCTTAGGGGTGGGGGCTTGGCGGACTCAACAGGCACAGTTGGCTTGTTTTCTTTGAGGCTTTTTGGCATGGGGATTGGTGTACCTATGGACTTGTTTGGAATGCTATGATGATGTTTCCAGCAACAAGTAAAAAATATAGATACAAGTAGAAGCACAAGTATGACATCAAGTTAGCCTAACAACAGTGGACAAAACAGGTTTTGAGTAAAATAGGCACATAAATCCTTCAAATTTGTTATCATTGGCCTCCCAAAGTTTTAAGTGTGGCTCTATCCTGTGACAATAGCCAGAAAAATTCTAAGTCTGTTGCCTGTAAACTTTTTAACTGTCCACAACCAGTTGTCAGCTGCTACAGTTGGTTTGTTTTCTGTGAGGAGGCTTTTGGCATCAGGAGTGGAGTACCTATGAACTTATCCGGAATGCTGTGATGATGTTTCTAGCAACAAGCAAAAAGTTACAAGTAAAAGTCGAAACACAAGTATGACTTCAAGTTAGCCTAACAACAGTGGCCAAAACAGAGATTTTGAATGAAGATGAATTAATATGGGCACATGAATCCTTGAAATTTGTTATCATTGGCCTCCCAAAGTTTCAAATGTGGCTCTTTCCTGTGACAATACCCAGAAAAATTCTAAGTCTGTTCCCCGTATACTTATTTATTTTTTCTCATAGCACAACCATTCTGGCATTACTTTTAAACAGTTTTGATATAAACTAAACTTATCTTACTTGTGTTGCTAGACCAGAAACTAAGATATCAGGCTGAGAAAAGGGTCAGGCCCTTTGCGTATTAAGGCTTCGGGAAAGACCCCGGCCACTAAGCCACTGTTCTTGGAGTGGCGACGTGGTCATGTATAGACGTCTGCCTGATTCCAAACTGACGGCGAGGCGGTGGGTGCCGATGCAGAGGTCGCGGGTTCGATTCCCACCACATGACTTTCTTTCCTTCTTTCATTTTCTCTCTGCATTTGTCTTCTTGAGCACTTCCCCCTTTATCCTATTTGACTCCTGTTACTTAGTGCTCCGTTTCAACCTTGTTTTACGCTTTTCTTACTGTTTATTTTTGTTTGTTTTCCTCAGGGGCATTTGATGTAGTGGAAAGCCTTGATTCTCATCTGGCTTTGCTGAGAGAAACGCTAGCTCAAGATCTGAATGCATATCTCAATGTTATTTTGACAGCAGCCTTACAGCTGCTCAGTGCCATGTCTCATTGTCTAGATCAAGTAAGTCTAATTGTGGTTGCTTGTGCTACTGTTGTTGTTATTGCGTGTTGCTGTCATCTAAGCAAGTCAGTCTTTCTGTTAATTTTTCAGGCTTAATCAAAACTCGATTCCTTTCACTCATAAAGTTTTTCAAGCTTAATCAAAACTCGATTCTTTTCACTCATAAAGTTTTTCAAGCTTAATCAAAACTCGATTCTTTTCACTCATAACAAACTTAAGTCTTCTATCTGATGCTCACATCCTTGAGGTGTTCATTTGTGTTGTTTTTTGTTTGGGTTTTATTGTTATTATTATTCACTGGTCCCCTTAAATATAACATGCTTGTCACTGCTGATTTTTTTTTTTTTATTAACCCCTTGACTGCTCTTTTGACGTATGCTGTACGTCATGAAACCTGTGGCGGTCCAGTGCGCTGTTGATGTATGCCAAAAGTCATGCTAAATCACTGTTTTGTTTCGCCTATATCTGGACACAATCACACTTTTGAACCATGAGATTTAGTTCCTCTGAAAGCCAGTTGTTTCTGTTTTTAGGGAATGATGACATGAGAGGGGAAATGGTTGTAGCAGCGAAGGGGTTAAAGTAAGACTTCAGATCTGAAATTTGATTTCTGAAAAGAGGAATCCTACCACTTTATATAAAAATGCAACATCTGCTCCCCTCATAGTTCTAAACAAAATGCCATCAGAGTGACAATAATTCAATAACAAGAGATCTAGTAGCTGATAGCTCTTCACAATTGAGCCTCTCATGATTTAAATGTAGATACAGTTAAATATGACACCTTGAAACCTCATCCACTTTAGAAACCTGCATACTTGTTGTAATATTCTGAGTTGGAACCCATAGCTTCTACCAATAGATCAAATCTCATTCAAAACACAAATATCTTGCAAACTCTAAAGTATGAGCCGGTCCTGTGACACTGGAAATTGCAGTTTTTCCATAGGAGCATGCAATCTTTGTCACTTGTGATGAAAAGTTTGATCTTGAAAGACAGATGTGATCTGCTTCTCTTCAACAGCAGAGAGACATTGAGTGGGTCAATTTGTCCAAAGTTGGTCACATAGGGATTCAGGCACTATCTGCCCATGTAATATAGCACAGATGTCGGACTTGCTGCAAATACAGTCACTCATATGTATCACTTTAGATAAACGAAGCGATCTCTGCCCCTGGGGCGAGCATCTCAACTGTGGATTAGCATAGGGGTAGGTAATCCCTAAGCCCTTATGCCATGCCCATGACGACAAATTAGATAACATAACTTTGCGATATTCACTGTGTCTTTAATGACTGGAGGACTAAGGCTCCCCTCTGTATATTTCAGGGTTTCTCAGTGACAGAAACAGACTATTAGGGATATTCACTGTGTCTTTAATGACTGAAGGACTCGGACTCCCCTCTGTATATTTCAGGGTTTCTCAGTGACAGAAACAGACTATAATGATGTTTTCCTCATCACTCGATCCGACCTCCGAGGAAAGGTTGTCGCATTTTTGCCTCATCAGCGGTCGCTGGACGTGCCACAAGGGGAGGCAATGTGTAACTTCCTGGACCGTCTGCTGATGGATGCGGTACCAATGGATGATGATGATGACTTAGATGATGAAGAGGAGGAGGAGGATGAAGAGGATGGGGAGAAGATCATATCATCACCAAAAAAGGTTGTGGCAAAATTGCGGTCATTGCTGGAATCGAGGAGAGTAGAATGTTTGGGTGAGTTCATTTAGCTAATCTTTCCTAACCCCCCTTTTTTTGTGTGTGTGTGTGTGTGTGTTTGCCTGTTTCTCTATTTTTGGCAGATTAAAAATTCCTGAACTGCCAACTCTAATACATTTAAGAGTATCTTCTGAAGGCATAGTATGACTTTCCATAAAAATGCTCTTACTTTTTACAGGCCATAGAGATTAAATAGGACCGTGTATTTTAGGACCACGTGTTCCGTTGCATGTGATATTGTTAGTACATCACTTAAGCTTTCTTGTAGTTGGCTGGTCAGTTTTCGAAACATAATTTTCTGTTGCTCATGTCTGTCTTTCCTTTTCTTACTGTCTGTTTTTTGTTTTTTTTTCTGGGACAGCTTATTTGCCTGTAGATGATGACTTGCTTGCTTGCATGATTACTTACTTGCTTTTCTTTCTTTCTTTCTTTCTTTCTTTCTTTCTTTCTTTCTTTCTTTCTTTCTTTCTTTCTTTCTTTCTTTCTCTTTTTCTTTCTTTCTTTCTTTCTCTCTGTTTGTATTTTTTACTGCTGTCCTTTGGTGATTTAATCTTATTTAATTATATTTTTAGGCCAAGTAAGAACTGCTGTGGAATATCTCCTATGGGGTCCTGCCCAATCAGAACTGCCCTTATCCCCAGTGGTGGGTGTTCCCAAACCAGCAGGCACAGCCAGTGCAGTAGCAGTGGGCGGAGGCAGCAGAGAACAGGAACTTTTTGTGTGGCTGGAGAAAGAGAGGGTGACAACTGTTGGAAGACTGGCGCGTAATGTTTCCGGTTTGTCTGCTGGGCTGAGCCTTGAAGAATTCTACACCCTCAAATTCCTGCTGAAGTCTAGCGCTGCTTGCTTAGCTGAGAGCATGAGGAGACTGCAAAGATAGAAAGTATTTGAGGTGGAAGTTGCTGAGAATATGGACTGAACATGATTGAGAAACGGTTTTCTAAACCTGTGTGGATGAAATTAGTGTTACATGGTGTCTTGTGGCCAGTAGGAGTGAAACTTAAAGAGAGTTTTTTTGTAACATTTAGTTAGTGGTATGATACAAAAGCTTATTTTCTGTATTTTCATCAGTTGAAATAGAAATGTTGGCTACCATTAATTAGGCAGAAGATACAGACATTTCATAGAATGGGATATAATGGCAGAAATTCCAGGTAGATTAAGAATACATGACGGTTACCTCTAGAAGGCTCCAAAGTAATCCCCAAAATATATTCATAAAATCAGTATTTTCTTGTGCAAAAGTTGTTGCTCTTGATTTCCACAAACAATAGAAAGTGAGTACTTTTAACTCTTACAGTCATCCACTGGCTGTGTGACCCAGTTTTACAGATAATAAGCGTTGTGTTGTCTGTCAGCTGATAATAGGTTGCAAAATTCACCCACCGTTTCACATGGTTGGTGCTAACTTACAAATTCATTAAATTAACGCATCCAACGTAGTGATGCAAATGTGAGAACTGGTTTGACTGTGGCATTACAAGGGTTAAAATCTCAGTCATCTTCTGAGCCCAGTATCTCATTTACTATCCAGCAGTATAAACCTCATTAGAATTGGTCACAGGACATTTCTTCACAAGGTAATAAGAATTTCTTATTCCTAAACAAAGTTTTAACACACATCACCCCCATCTCAAACCCCAAGTGTCCCTTGGGATGATGAAATCTATTACCGTAAGTGCATCACCTATGGAAAATATGCACAGCCTTAAAAGATTTTATACTCTGCAGGGCACAGTTTACAATTAAAGTGGACTCCCTCATTCTCCTTACTGTGAGGTACGAAATTAGACAGCTGGTCAAAATTTGAAGGCACAGTTTATGGGAAAAATGAGTGAGTGTACTTGAGGCTGGGTCAGCTTAGTAGCTGGTAACAAAGTAAAGGTTGGTTACAAGGCCCGGTTTGATGGCAGTTTTCTTGGAAATTAGAAAGAAAAAACAAGTACTTTGACTTTCTCATTTTGAGAAACTTATGGAATGCCACACTACATTTTCAAACATGTCTGGTAAACTATAAATAGCTTCAGTGTCTATTTTTTCCCATGTTGTTGCTGATTTTTAAAGACACAAAACCATGGTGACACAGTGCAATGATTAATTTTGATAAATTTATACACTGATAATCAATTTGTGACTGATTATTTCTGTAGCAAATAATCGATGATAATACAGTGACTGTTCCTGTGACACTTCAAAACCACAATTAAAATTGTCTTTAAGCGATTATGTAAATGTGATTTCTTTGATGTCTGTGAAAACGGATACCAAAACCTTGATCCTTTTTCTCATTGTTGATTATAATTATAAAGGGTGACTGTTCTTAATATTTAAACAGTATGACTGTTACTTTTATTAATTTTACAGGTGGTGAATGAAACGTGTGTTTTTTTATACCATCACTTTCAGTGACATGTTCGGCTTTACTATACAAATGAAAAATTATTTTGCCATATGTATGTTTTTTTTTTCATGGTGTCATCATTCAAAGTTATTTTATGAAAGAAATTTGTTTTTTTAAATTTTTCCTAAAAAGAACAGCAACATTCAGTCACATTTCGAACTGGCATGCATTCCAGTCACAAAGTTACAAGGACGCACAATGTACAATGTTACAAGTTCATTTTTTTAATGAAATTATAAATGTATATCTGGGCTTCTGCTTTGCCTAGGAATTTTACAAAAGTATCAGGTCAAGTATTTAGTTGTTGTTTTTTTTATTTGATTAACATCATTTTTATTTAGGAGCAGGATATTTTGTTAGATTTGATCGAAGGTCCACACTCAAATATGCAAAATCTCAGATCCAAAACACGCTAGATATTCTTAACCGTTTTGTATTTAGTCTATCTCACATAATCTAGGAAACTATTTTAACCAAACTATCCCTTTATGGCTTGCAAAATATTTTGGGATAGTGCTGGATTTGCTTGAAAAGCATGTATGGATGTATAAAATACGACAAACAAATACAAAACATGTGTTTTTCCAGGGATACTGATATTTGGAATTTTTGTCTAAGAACGAAACACGGAAATATGACTTTTATTTACTCCATAAAGAAATTTGTCTACAATTACAATGCCGTACAGTGTTTTACTACTCATTCATAGTGGACATGTAAATACACACTACATGTAAGTTCTTAACAAAATCATGCTGGTTGTGCGCGCCTTGGTTCCATCATCTCTAAAGTCAGGTACTCATTTACATCAGAGATGAATAAGTACAGAGATGAATGAGTACAGAGATGAATGAGTAAAGAGGAGTGAAGTGTCTTTCCCATGAACACCACAACGTAGACCGCATGGCCCAAGAGTCAAACACACAAACCTTAGACTAGACAGTCTTCAGTTTCTGAGTACAACTCACAAACCACACTGCCTCCCATGATTGCTTTGAGATATTCATACTTCAGGACAATTTTAAAGAATTTAAGATATCCATGAGTCTCATTATTACTTACTTGAAAAAATCTGTCCCAAGTTATCCCTATAATCTGTCCCTACAGAAAACTATATTTCTGACCCCCAAATTTTTGCATCGAGAATTGCAAAATTTGCATGCAAATGTAAAAAAAAAAATTGTTTTCACAAAAGCTGTATTGTTATGGTATTGTTGCAAAATTGTAGAAATGGAATACAGTTCCTATGTTCCCTTTGACATAAAAAGTGCAACTTCAGCCAAACTCTGCAAAATTTGCATCAGATTCGAAGAAAATGTCTAACTTTGCAAAACTGAGTGAAATTTCAACAAAGCTAAAAAAAAAAATGGAAGTTTATGGTAATTTGCTACCGCAATTTTCTGGACAGACAGTGTAATACGGATGATGATGTTGGTTTTTTTTTTCCTTTTTGGACTACCCGCTGTAGTGTCAGTGTTGCTATTGTAACCTGTGTTGTTTTCAAAATAAAATTGTTTTGGCAGGGGCCATGACGCATCAACCTCACAATATTTTTTAAATGTCTTGATTTCAATTCCATGCTCAATTATCAGTGACCAGTTCTGGCGTTCTGTATACCTTCCTGAGTCTAGCTGATGCTCAAAGATTCATTTGCGTAATCATTTAGATACACTGCGCTCACATTTTTGAAGTCTCAGACTTAAAATACTAACGTACCACACTCCTTATACTTACACTATACAGAGACGAATATCTTTTATTTTTGAAAATGCCCAAAATCAGTTCAGAGTTTCCAGTTTTTATACATATTATTAAGTATGTATGTACTTAGTTTACTTACATTCTTGTTGAAGGTTTAATATGCAGTTGTTCGCATGTGTTTTTCACCGGGAATGATTTTGAATGTTTTACCGCTTGAGCTTTACATCAAACCTATTTTTATCAGCCATACAGTAAGTGGGTGTTTCTCGTTTTCTTGGTCTGCTATTGTCTCATCCATAGCTATTGACCTGATTTCAATAGACAGTAGATCTGATGGTAGGATGTGTTGTTTATGAACCATCATAGGTACTTTGTTACTTTAGTATTCTACTTAAATTCTGTCCATAGCTTGCAGGGTATCTATTCTATATTTAAAGTCTCTCAGAGGTTGTATTTTATTATTTTCAAGTGTATTATTTCGTTTGGTTCTTGTGTATTTTTCATCTTCGTTTCTCTTGCTGTCTGTCTCATTTTAGCCATCAGAGAGTGAAGCATGAAGCCGTTGAAACAGAGGGTTGCAAAAGCATATGACACACTATCCTTTCTGTCAATTAGTGTCTGTAAATTAGGAAGTGTGTAGCTTCTCGGCTTTGTTTACAAAACTTGCCATAACCCCGTGGTTCAATACCTGCCTCCAACTCAGCATAAGCCCTTTGGAGTATTCCACGATATCGCCCTTAAATTATGCATAAACCTAACTGTTAACTTAAAGCATACTTGAAATGCATGGCTATTTGACTTCCTTCATACAGAATATTAATAGGTCACTCCAGTCTGAAGCCTGATTGAAGATTCACCAACCAAGAGTGAAGATTAGGGACAAGACTGGAAAAACAAAAGAACATTTGAGAGAGTGCCCAGATAAAAATAGACACGTTTGCTTTTTACTCCTTGAGTCTACCTCTCACCTCACCTTCCTCCTTACCCTAAACCAAGCTCCACGCGGATATGTCCTGATAGTCTGCCTGTGAAATTTTCCGGAGTTCTGGGATTAACAAGAGTTCAGTGCATGCCATGTGCAAAAATGCAATCCTCTTTTGTCCTACATCATGAGTCACTTCTCTATATATCTTGTTTTGCAAACTTAGAGATGTACAGCAACAAATATTTTTTCCTGCCTCACAGTCATAGCAAGCTGTATGTGATAATTTGAAGTGTGGTTTCCCAAATAATAGCTTGGCAAATGAGGTGTTGGAATAATCGGAATTTTTTTTTTTTTTAACGTTTTCATTCACCAAGGTCATCCACTTCACAGAAAATCATGGATAAGGCAGTTGGCCCTAGTCTTAACACTAGAGACACTAGCTCACCACGCGCTATGCAGCTCGCTGGCTGTGTGACCTAGTTTTACCAATGTTACAGCGGATCAGCGCATACTGCCTGACGATTAGCACCCATTGATAGGATACACGGCTGCATAAATACGATTGCTGCAGGTAGAGGTTGGTAGAGTGATGCGTATATACACTATTGCCGCACTGAACAGTAGTGAGTGCACGGTGGTAGTATATATACTGTCACTGCATCGAGGGTTAACGTTGTTGCATTGTTTCAAAAAAGAGAAAAAAAAATCTCAAAATATCTCTGCCTAAATTTGGAAAACCACACGTCAGAAATATTTTTACACCATATTTTCAGTCGTCTGTTCNTATGACATTGCGGTATGGTAAACTAAGGAAATAAAATGGTCCTATGCAGAGCTTACATGACTTTGCATTGTTTCAAAAGAGAGAAAAAAAAATCTCAAAATATCTCTGCCTAAATTTGGAAAACCACACGTCAGAAATATTTTTACACCATATTTTCAGTCGTCTGTTCAATTTTCACCGCACATATTCTGTTAATATTTTAAGTTTTTGTAGTACTTTACACCTTCATTCTGTTTTTCTTTTGTTGCGGGTCATTCTCCCATCCTTATTTTCGTTTACTTACCACTGTAAAAATGTGATTTGCAAGTGATCTGGATCGATATTATCTGTCATTTTGTGAATAAGTTGTTTGAGGTAGTTATCCTGTTTGGGTATCAGATTAGCAGAAACATATTGAAAGCATTATTTAAAACAGAACTGACGTGTATGAATACACCACTTCCACAGCATTTCCTGGAGATTGGTTGGTGAATGTTTAATGAATTTAGAAGATAAGAAGGAGGCCAATAATTTAGCAAGCCAGAGTAAAAGTTCTTAGACACTTTTGGTTTAGTTTGACAGAGTGTTGCAGCCTCAGTAGGTCACAAATTGGATTTAGATGTAGACAGACATGTTTCCGGTATCTCGTATGATTATCACTTTTAGGTTGAAAACAATAGTGAGACTGTGTTTCTGGCTGTAGGAAGAAAATCTCTCATTTATCTAAATTTATATTCCTTTGAGATGGGCTCAAAATAGCTCATTAACGGGCATTTCATTTGATTCAGTTTATTTGTTCCAATAATCTTACTCACCGATTTAATTTTCTGAATCACATGTAGGTCATTTTGCCTTGTATAATTTCTGAATTTCTATTTAAAACTTGTTCTGTTGCCTCTTTAATGCAAGGTTGTTGTATTTCATTTCCACTTTATTGCAAAACTGGATTGTATTTTTTAGAGGAGACTGCAAGCAGCTGATGTTTGCTTCATTTGTTTTGAGGTTACTAGATTGTTAGTTATTATCAATCTGAGAAATTTCTGTTGGTGAAATGTTGATATTCAAACTTTTAAGCTCATTTTATTTTACAACTATAAAGCTTTAATGGTTTAATGCCGGTGCTTTTCGCTTTGAAATGGAATTTGTAAACTGTGTATGTAGATGAGGTGATTTTTTTTTAAAATGTAAGACATTGTGAGGTTGTTTTTCAAATCAGATAATTTTGAAAGTTTTGAATCAGCAATTTAGTATTTTCTGGACTGTGAAAATGAAATGAAAATAGAACTTTTATTTATCGTGTAGGGAGATTAGTTTACAATGCCAAACAATGTTATATGTGTCATTCATAATACAAACACATTGGACAGTACAAATAGCTTATGAAAGTTCAATTAAATATGTGGAAAAGAAACTGTTTTATTTTGTTTGTGTTTTTTTGTTTTTTGCTTTTGTTATTGTGTGAGAGTCGCCTTACTTGTTTGTATTGTAAATTTATTGCATTTGTCATAG
Organism: Ellobium chinense; assembly: GCA_033807755.1. NCBI lineage: Eukaryota > Metazoa > Mollusca > Gastropoda > Ellobiida > Ellobiidae > Ellobium > Ellobium chinense. The sequence goes on from JAWQUT010000708.1 coordinate 201,317, forward strand.
CTAATAGCTCACCCAATACGTGTTCTATAAGTTATGGTACCAAAGTGACAGTTCTTTTAATTGGTACTTATATGTTGACATACGAAACCTTTGACTTATTTTGACATAATGCATTTGCTCCATATATATGTATCAAATTTTTAAAGTCATACTCATTGCTCTATACATGGTTTTTTATCTTGCCATATCATTGTTTCGTTTCTTTGCCATGTTGTTGCTGTTTTTAATACTGTTTCTTTACAGTATCTGTTTAGTATGCCTGGCACAGAGGCTGCTTGGCTTGAGTAGGTTGAACAGTAGATCAGAATAAAAGACGAGATGGAGACGCAGAGAGAATGAGGATGGGTGGAACCTGGCTCTTACCCATTTATATCATCCTAGGATCTAGTGCTAAGAATAGATATAATTGACTCCAGTTAATTTCAGCAACATACATTACTTTCTCAGTTAGTTGAAAAAGTTTTTAAAAAACGAGTATTTTTAAAACAAAAGTTAGGTACATAATTTCAACATAAATTGCTCTTCTTAATGGCCTTTTCAGGCAGTTCAGTTTTAAGAAACAAGAGCATTTTCAAAACAAAAGTTTGGTCCAAAATTTCAGCGCAAACTGCTGTGCTTTAAATACCCTCTACTGAATACCAACTTTTTCCATGCTATTCTGGAGGATTGTTTCCTAGGAGATCACACCATTCAATTTACACGTTTCACTTATTCACATGTTTATTTAAGAGAACAGATGTATAAGATCATTTATAACAAACAGTCCTGTGTGATGGACCCGTCTGCTTAAAAGCAATTTTCTCTTGCTCCTCTAGATTTGAAATTAAAACAGAGCATATTTTTCCAGCCTGATATTTCCCTTGATTGGTGAAATCCATAACCTGAACTATCATAATGTAACACATGACACAAAGCAATGCAATTTATGTTGTGGTATTTTGCTACCTGTTCATTTTTTGTGCACTATATTGTAAGTCCCTTTCATGATACAGTGGAGATACTATATTATATTTAGTTTACCTCTTGTCACAGACACTGCCAAGAAGTGTCACCAATGTTAATACGTCACAATGTATGATACATGAGCATCTGTCCTGTCCTTCCACTATATATCAACAAAGATAGAATGTGTCTGAAAGGATGGATACATATTTTTAACAATTTTTTTTTTGCTACGTATGCATGAGGTAGAAATCCATATTATGATATTTTTAACATTATTTTCTTGATTGTGTAAATTACTTTTCAAATTTTGTGTAGGATATTTGCAATTGTTTGAGAACCTTCTATCCTATATTTATATTCCTGTGGTTCAAGTCTCAATGAGCTCATAGAAAATTGGGTAGGAAAAGAAAACATTGATATCTCTATGATAGAGATCTCTGAGTTTCAGTAAACTTGCAGTAATTTTGCAAAAACTTTGCTTTTGCTAGAGAAATGTCAGTTTTAGATATCACATTGCCAATATCAGCTACTTTGATTTACTTTTGTGATTGGGAATGATTTGTTTATATGTCCACATGTTTTGCTTTGGAACAGACACCAATCAAGAAATCTTTGCTGTTGAATCTACTATTCTATAAACACTGTCTCATGTCATATAAACAAAGAGTATTTTTCCAAAACTTGGTATGTGGATGCAGAATGCTTTTTGAAATTAAAGGAAATAATGCAAGACTAAATGCTCTTTATGCATTAGTTTATTTACTATTAAATTGCATAACCGTTGAATGAGTCCAGATTTCAAGGTCAGTTTTGTTTTGAATTAATAAATAAAGATCTGCATGTCTGAATATATTACCAGTGCATATTTTGAACCAAAGTTTATTCACCAAGGTTTTGAAATAATGTTCTTCAATTCCAGAAGATTTCTTGTTATTTGTTACTTGGTCCACGGTCCATTTTTTGTCACATTGGACATCCCATTCATTCGTTGCCATCTCTAGGTGTAGATGAATCCTATTTTCATCAGCTCCTGATTTCTGTAACTCTCACTCTCTCTCCCACTCCTGCATCGTCATTTTTTTTTTTTAGCCGTATATAATCACACTCATTTCTTGTTTGCCTTAGTCAGTTTTTTAAGTTTTGATAAATTTAGCGCTCCCAACACTGAGGTTTAGTATCTACAATTGGAATGTAACAATGAGTCAAAAGTCTACATTTTTTTTACTGCTTGATTTTACTTGTAGAAAATACTGAAATCACCTAGAAAATAATGTTTAACTTCGGACATGAACTTGGTAGAAGCTTTTGCTGATGAAAGTTTATAAGGGATGGAAAAAGGCCATGAAAAAAAATATTGTTTTGAGGTCTTGAAAGCTTCTCTTTATTTGCACAAAGAATTTTCAGTAAGAAAAAAAAGAGAATTTTTGGTTTGACTAGAGCTGATTCTGTTTCTGGGTATGTCTTCAATTGATTTTCACATAGTTTAGGTACTTCTAGAAACCTTTGATTTTCTTTGTGGCAGTCTAAGATTTTATTTCATATCTGACATCATGTGCCAAAATGTGAGTTTATGTAATGTGATTGATTTTCATTCATAACAGTTGTGACCTACAGAAATGGAATCTTCCTTCTGGCATTTGTGTCATGTATATTTTTGATCCACCTGTCAGAAGTAATAGATTTCTCACCAAGTTTGGGTCACACTATTATGAATGAAATAAGTTGTTTGTTGTGAAGCATCGTACTGGAGATATGAACTTGGTGATCTTATTCTGTATGGTAAAACTTTTTCATACTAACTTTAAAATATTTTTCTTGTGAAAGCTTTCACTTTAATCCTCTATATATGTTTTTTTTTTTTGGTGTTTCACTTTTTCCCTGAATTTGTGTGTCCTTCAGGTGAAATCAAAGACAACAACATTATGGTTCTATTCAGGATGAGAGTGCCAGACTGGGTAATTTTTTTGTTTTCTTGTCAATCATTTAATACATTTGTTTTTCCTCTCCTATCACTGTGACAATATGTTAGAGCTAATCGACCCAGAAGGAGTCTTTGGTTAAAAAACAGCACCAAAGCTTGAGATTTGCATTATTTTTTTTTTTTGCATTGTCTAATACATTTGTTTTTCCTCTCCTATCACTGTGACAATATGTTAGAGCTAACTGACCCAGAAGGAGTCTTTGGTTAAAAAACAGCAGCAAAACTCGAGATTTGCATTATTTTTTTTGCATTGTCTGTTTTTCCTCTCCTGCAAAATCTCACTCAAAAGAAATAGGCAAATTACCTATGATTGTGACGATATGTTAAGGTTAACTGACCCAGAAAGTAATGTGTATGGTGAAAAGTAAGTCCTAGCCTTGTATGATATTATGCTTTCTGTCATAAATGACTTTCCACCAGTCCCCCCACTTACAAAAAGCGATGGGGAAGAAACGCTGAATATCCCGATAAAATTTGTCAGGTCCAAATTTTCCATGTGTTGAGTTGCAGATTGTTATAAGATACCCTGTTTGAACTTTACATCTGTTTAAAATTTATTTCTCGTGTTCTTTCTGTAAGAAAAAAAAAGAAGGCAAAGTTTTGAAGTAGGGACTAGTGTGCAGTTATTTATGATGGGAGAGGCAGTATATTGTTGAAACTGACTAGGAACGAAAGATTGTTGAATTAATATGGTTGTAAGTTTATCTGAAAATGATATCTTACGAGAGTGATGAAAATTGACTTGTAAATGTACACCGCAAAAGTGAATGCTAATTTCATTAAACTGTACATGTGAACAGATACTGGTACAGTACACATGAGAGCAAAAGTTAAGCATGTCATAATTGCAAGGCCTATGTGGTATGTGATTGCCGACCCCAGCTGATGATTTGGTACCAATCTGATATTTGAAGTTTGCAATTCACAGAACTGAATCTCGGAATGAAAATGAAACAACGGTCTGTCTGTATATTATTTTTTTCTTTGAACTTGTGTCACATTTCTGAGTGTACAAGAAATGGCTGAAAATATTTCTCAGTGGTTTTTGTACATAAATTTTCTGCTTTGAATGTGATCATGTACTAAATATGCTTTGCAATATCTGCTGTCAAGTCTGTCACTGCGAATTTTAGCATTTTGTTTTTCACTTTGTTTATGTTTATTTGTTTCATAAGTTTTGGTGGACAAAATCATATTTTTGTTAAAAAAAAGTATTTGTTTATTTTTTTTGTTGTCATGGTCATATTTTTTTACCATCTGTATGAATGTATTTAATATGAGTGGGTAGAATAAAAGTTGTGATGATCAAAACAAAACAAATTATGTAAGTTTAGATACTTATGTTGTAATAGTCATGTAATCACATACATGTTGTCAACCATGCTGTTTGTTGTTGTGCTCACTACCTATCACGTAAATCAGAGATTTGTCTATCAAACTAATCTCCATCGGCACCTATCAAATCCACGACTTCTGCTTCGGCACCTATCAAATCCACGTCTTCTGCTTCAGCACCCATCACCTTGCCGTCAATTTGATTTCAGCCACATCACTATTTTTCTTCTTCCATTTATTCTGCATTTGTCTTCTTGAACACTTTTCCCTTTATCCTACTTTGTGTGAGCATGTGTTTGTGTCCGCCCACCTCCACATCTGTTTCTAAGTGCTCGGTTCCCATCTTGAACTGCACAGTGTCACTAACAATCAAATGTTGGGACTTATAAAGTTATTGATAAAAAAGGTAATGGTGTTCATGTGATATTCATGATGAATAAAGCTGATATGAAGCGAAGGAGATATTAAATTAATAAGAAAATTTGAACAATCTAGGTCCCAGCAATCATTTTTACCTTGATTTTCTCTTCGCTAGCATTTGAGCCAAACTACTGATTCTTGATATTGTACAAATAGATAATATAGATAATATTACCATCTACAAATATGACCATTATAAGTTGCGTGCCAGATCAAACATGCTTGGCCTAGAACAAGATTTATCCAAATGATGTATAATACGTTAAGCATGGTCTAGGCATAAACAATAAAACTTGGAAAACTCGTAAAAGTTATAAACTTGTGAATCAGAAATATGTTAAATGTGCAGATCTGATGTCGAGGATATATATACCATTTTGTTTTTTTTATGCCTCTTTTAAACAAGTTAAAATAATTAATTTCTTACGAAAAGAACTTTTAACAAATCCCCAAGTATTTGATGAAACGTTTATGTCATTCTCCCCATTTTCCAAATTACTAATTTTATTTGGAGACATGAGATATGATTTATAGGAGCGCTTTGACATTTTCTTTTTATGTTAGTGAAGCCTGGGCCAGGAGAAAGCAATTTTATAATATCTGATTCTAACACATATGACTGATTAATTTACTTCTAAAATTTATTATTTCACTGTGATGATATTTGTAAATAGACGCAGACAAGTCACCCTGACCTGTCTGCCCCCGATTTTAAGGGTTATGTGTAAATAAATAAATTAATTAAATAAACAATTGACAGGAATGCACCAATATAAGTCGCACACACGGAAGAAGACTGGTGTATTTACACATAAATATAAATAGTTTATTTACTGGCATATACAAATTATGTACAAAATGACTGAAATCAAATGGCATGCGTAGAAATGTGGTCCCATGTTCATACAGTATTTACATATTATCGAAATTGATAAATATACTGTAACATGTATACAAATTACAACAAAAAAANAGAAACGTCAGAATTTCACAAGTGTCAAGTCACAACAAAGAATTTTTTAGGGAACGAAGTACAAAAGCTGTGGTTCCTATCAGTTTTTTTAGATAAAGCTTTTAATGAGCCCTCTCAACCCAAGCCAACAGGTGTCAAGCCCTCCCTGTGTGCGCTCAGCCATGACGGGTGGTGACAGGGCCGGGTCGCCGACTGGCGCGAAAAACTAAAAGCGCGTTTGCAAGCCGCCGTCTAGTGAATCCTGGGTCAAGACAGAACAATTTTATAATATTTGATTCTAACACATACGAGTGATTAATTTACTTCTAACATTTATTATTTTACCATTATGATATTTGTAAATTGACACAGACAGGGTATCCTACCTGTCTGCCTCCCCCATTTTTAGGGGTTGCCTGTGAATATATAATCTAAATAAATAAACAGTTGACAGAAATACACCAATATAAGTCGCACACAAGGAAGAAGACTGGTGTATTTACACATAAATATAAATAGTTTATTTACTGGCATATACAAATTATGTACAAAATGACTGAAATCAAATGGCATGCGTAGAAATGTGGTCCCATGTTCATACAGTATTTACATATTATCGAAATTGATAAATATACTGTAACATGTATACAAATTACAACAAAAAAAGATCATTAAATAAAAGCAAACAAGCTGTGCCCTTGTTATCAGATCATTAAAAGACAATGTAAACAGAGAACCGGAATATCAACATGTGGATCTTTTGAGAACAATAACATACTATATGAAAATTACCGGTAGGAGCAGTGCCAACCTAATATGAACCCAACACACCAGTGATCCAAGGACATCACTAGATGGCAGTACCACTAAATTATCAAATGGAATGAGTTTACAGTTACCAAGTATAAAAAATTCTCCACAACTTTTTTGGAGGTTAAACTGGCCATGCTGCAAAGTAGAATCATGAGTCAATTTTAACATTCACCCAAACATATTTCTGGAGACCCAAAATTGCCGGAGTTCTGGAAATGTCAAGACAGTGACATCTTTGGTGTATGATGCCCTGGATCAAAACATGGCAAATACAGTGGAGCATACTTAATATGGACATGTTTAGCATGTGAACACGGATACTGAATACAGTATTCTTGGTCCCGATGCTTTCTTCCATAAGGGTAAGTATATGGTTAAGATGTATTTCTGTTAATAAGTATATTTTTGGTCAATCCCAAGCTGGAAGCATTATCTGTGTTCCACTGTATACTCATTTTCACTCCTGTATCTTTTCCTTGATAACATGGATTTTTAAGAGGTCAGGGGCAGCACTCAATAATTTTACTGCTAATAACAGTGAGATTCACAAGTCTCGTATCTAGACAATGCTCATTCAGGCAACTTTACACTATTATTACCCTAGCACATCAGATCGCTCAAGAAATTATACATTGCTGTTGTCATTTACATAATTATATTAATAACTAGCATACTGACAATCCCTTTCACTGCCATAGCCAGTTACTCATTTAACGGATGGGTGGACTGAAGAAAATGTCCATGGAATAAAATGCTTTCTAAGGCACTTACAATACAAGCTTGGTGAAAAACCAAACCCATGACCGTTATCAGATTTTGAGCCCAATGATATAATCATTCAGCAAGGCTGTTTCATAGCTTGGAGTTTGAGCTCGTGAATGAAACATGACAGACTATTGGACTAAGGACCACAGTGCTATGTTAAGCAGTGTGCATGCAGTGTAAAGTTTGTAAGTTTCATCTAAAATCTCTTTCACATATACATCTTTTCTCTCATTCTCTCATGCAACACTGACACAATTTTGACTGAGGTTTAAAAAGGAAAAAAAAAACGTTTTAAAAACTTTTCTTGTACTAATCAGATTAACGGAATGTTACTGAATATTTTCATGATTACTTTTTGTTCCCTCCTTGGTGTGAGATAATCTTTGCATGGCACATCAGACATAAACCCTGGGGTGCTTTTTCCTTTACTGATTTAAAAAAAAAAAACCAACCAAAAGAACAATCAGCATTTGTAATGGCATCTTAATAGTTAAAGATCTTTTTATATCAAAATATTATATGAAATAATTCAAATTGGACCTGGGTGTGTTCTATTCAGTATATTATGCCTCAACATCACACACTTTAATGTTTACAAGGCACTCTGAAATAAATGCATGTTAGGATCACCTCATTTTAACTCTCTTCAAGCTTACTCATCCACATGATTCCCTGCATACCGCTGAGTGTTTAAGAGTCTGTTCTGCAGTACAGTCGACTCTGCTTAAGTGCAAATTCATCCAAAGATGAAAAGGTTTTGTTAAGCAGAGAATGTAGTTAAGCAGTGCTGCTTGTTCTAGACTGTTGCAAGTATACAGAATGCATAGTTTGCAGTGCGAAAAAAGGAGCAAACTTTGCAATCAAGCAACAACTGTAATTGTGCAGAGCAGAATTAAGTACAAATTTGTAGTAGACCTTGTGTCTTAATGCCCTCAGTGGTCTCTAAATCACAGCTGTCACAGCCCTTGACTAGTACACAGACATTCTGATTGACTCCCAACATGTCTGCTTCACTGATTAAAATGCACACATTACTGTGAGCCATAGTTTATGATGGAAACATTTTCGTCTAATTGAGGGCGACACTGTTGTGTTGTGGGATGTTCAAACAACAGAAAGAAGATATTTTTATGGCCAATGCATAGTTGTCCAAAATATGAAACCTTACAGAGATTGTGTCTTCCACTCTTCCCCCTCCCNCCCCCCCCCAAAAAAAAAAATAATTCCCCTTTATATTTCACACAAGAATGAGGATTTGCAGCAACGACAGAAAGCCTCCATCAATCAGAAAGATCATTTAAAGATAGCTGTGATGTGCAATGAAATATATACTGTGGTGTGCAGGCAGTGGCAGGGTCACTTCCAACAAAGTGAATAAAATCAGTCTGAGAATGTTGTGAATAGTACAGCAAGAAAATGTCACTGTACACAGTGGTCATATAATATAGCTTGTGGAAGAAGTACTGAATACTTGAAGATCTTTTGTGGACAATGGACAGAGACACTACACACTGCCATCATCGATGAACAAACATATCAACATCATCCAAAAACAAACTCACAAACAATGCGTTTTGGGCTTCAACATGTCAGCTGCCGGTTGAATCCTTCAAGCTGAAATTTTCAGAAAGGTATTATGTTTGTTCCCTCTGCCTCTTTCCCCCACTGAGATCTGATCATTATGTCAAAGTAAAAAAAAAGGTAAGATTCATTGTACACAAACCTTGGACGGAAGAATAAACATCTTAATCATGTTCAAGACTTTTTACAGTAATAGAATTTTAACCACTTGTCTCTGCCGTCTTATGACAAAAAGGTACAAGTACATTGTAAATCATAGCACATAAGTGCCTTTTGTTATAAGACAGCAGGATTGTGATGAGGTGGAATTTGGCCGCTAGGCCCCTGGTAACTTTCTTTGGTCCAACTGATGAAAAATACCCAGTACGGATGTTCAGTTGTGCCCCATAGCTGTCAAACTTTGTTGTCAGCTTGTGTTGACAATTTAGTTAGAAAATTGTTGCTATCAGCAGTCCTGAAGCAGAAAGTAACCTCAAAAGTGTAGGAAACATTTCTACTGAGGACTCTGGATGTAAAGAAGGTAAAATAATTCTGGTTATTATCTCATCTTCTGTTTGAATGGGAAGCAAATTACTAGCGGCTAAATTCGACCCATACGGCCTGTCAGGGTTGAATTCAGACTGCTTCAAAAATATTTACTGAAAACAAGTGTCGTGGACAGTAGCATTACGCTAGGGTATGGGGGTGTTTTGACGACCTGAAGTCCGAGATCATGATGTCTTATATATTAAGATACAGATGCTAATGTACATTAGTTAACACTTCTCAGCTGAGTTACTATCTCTCTTGTCAAATGCAACAACTCGGCTGCATTTGTTTGGTCCCAGAAGCTTCCCAAGGCCAAGCCACATGCTACTTTAGCTAAGGAAGTATCAGTCTCTAGACAAGCCAAAATAGCGGCAACTAATGTGGAAGAGACAGAAAATACTGCACTGATTTGAGAGTGGTACTTGCTGTATTTATATCTTTGACTTGTTCATTAGCATACATAGCAATAATAAGCAATAATTCTTGACACATCCTCCTCCGACACAAGGCCGTTGATAGGACAGAAATTTGAAACTGAAGATGGTTATTGTCATATTGCCAAGCTCTCTCATCTGGTGAAACAAATGACGTCACATCTCTAACAAGCCTCTAGTCAGTGTGCATCCTTCCTCACTGTGACTGAAGCACACCAACTAGAAACATACCCCTGATACGTCTTTTTCTAAGAAAAGGGTGCGTCGTCAAACTGCAGGCACAACATAAGCGTCGACAAGAACCACTGTATAACAATGAAAATGAAGGTTTTCTCGAAGTACACAGTGTTGTTATTTTTATAGCATTTTGCTCACTTAAGCACCAAGTAAATCGAGCTACAATCTTTAATTCATTTACTCTATGATTAACTGAGCCAAGTACTCTGTAAAATGTTTTCTGTCCAGCTAAGATAGCCTACTGTTTCAACGATTCATTTTGTGAATACTGGATGATACATGAATCAGTCTGATTGCCATATACAAGTCATAGCCATGGCTCAGATCTCTAAGATCACAGACACGTTCATAATAACATATACACAACTTTTGACCCACCCATCGTGCTGCACTAGAACTGCTCATCCATTGAGAAAGGTCGCAGGTCAAATTGCGATGCTGACACCAATGCATCAATATCATCATACGGGTTCAACCCATGACCCTGACCCCGCCAGTGGTCCCTGTCAAAATGCACAGTATGTAAAGATTGTTCTGAGGTCGATCTCATCATTTTAGATTTGCCCAGACCTCTCGGAGGCGGAATGTGACCAAAGTAATATGAGGGCTTTAATTCTTCAAGACTCCTTCTCATATCACTCACTTCATCCATGAAGAGCGACGAGGCCCCACCTGCATGATGGTCAGAGGGCATTCGCTTTTCCTCTGGTATACGACTAAATGAATTACCACCCTTATGTCTCATGGTGTCATTTCTGGACCTCTGTCTCCCACCAATTTCATCTTCCCTGGCAGGCGACGTGTTTTTATGTCTGGAATGCCGAGGCTCGGACCTGCTCCCATGATGTATGTGAGATGCTCCTCTTTCAAAGTCCCTGTCATACTTTTCATTCCGCTCTGAAGATCTTCGGCGGCTTTTTGATGTCAAGAAATTCCCCGGAGATCTGCTTCTTGGTGCAACCCTAGGATCAAAACTTTTCTTCACATTTACTGCATCACCTCCACCTCTTACTCTCTCTTTACCTCTTTCAAGTTTTGCCTCTCTTTGATCATATGTTCCTGTTTCATACCAATGTACATGTCTTTCATTATCTGTATCATCCTCTTCACTTTGCTGTTCCCAAAATTCGGACGTCATCGCCTGCACAGGAGCCTGCATTCTGTTCCGTTCATTTACAGAATCAAACTGCTTATGACCATAATCCCTCCCCTGATTTGCTTTCTCTCCTTTGTGCTTTCTGTCCATGCCATCTCTCTCATCACTGTATACATCCTTCATGCCTCTGTCCATTCTTTCATCCACTCTCAGCCTAACATCTCTCATTTCATCCATCTCTCCACCCGATCTCTTTGCCTTGGGTATCAAATCCTCCAGGCTCTTGTATCTCCAGAGACTTTGCTGTTCTGAACCTGAGCCCTGAGTTATCCGCGAGATGTCAGAAGGAAACTGAAACTCTGCCGACCTCAGCACCAAATCTCCGCCCTCTCTTTCCGCTGATCTTGACCTTGAACTCTTTTTGGGCAGCGATGTCGATTGTTGGACATCAGCACCCATTCTGAAAGCCCGACCAGTTTGCCAGAATTCTTCATCAGTATTATTCTGTTGATCTGCATGCTCTCTCTGAGAGGTAAGGAACGTTGTCCCTCCAACTTTTTTCCACTGCCTTGATGAATTTCCAAAAGTGTTTCCCTCACTACGAGCCCTCAGTCCATCAGTCATCTTTGACCCTTTAACAAGAGGTGTAGAAGTTGGAATCGCTGATCTCCCTTCACTGTAATCCCTTGCATTTCTTTGGTCAGGAAAATTATCACTGCCCTCAGAACTCAGAGATTCGACTGATCCAAATTCTCTAGGAACATGTGGTGTTGGTTTACCATGTCCACGATCATCATCACTAGAATTTTCTTGAAAATGACCAGCAGTAGCATGACTCGGATGCTCCATGGTGCCTCTGGGGTCTCCTAATACTGCTGCTTTGATTCTCTCATAGTCCTTCTTTGACTCATATTTGTCCCCTCTCTCTCCCCCATACAAATTCCCTCCATTTCGTCTCGGTTCTGTATCATGATTACTTCCCTTTTGTGGGGAGTACCTGTCGTTTGTGTTCTTTGACGATGCCGGAAAACCAGAATCCATTCCAAGGGACACAAATTTCGACCCAGCACTTTCAGTCATCTCTGGTTCAAGAGTAACAAAGCTGGCATTACTAGCAGTTGACGCTGCTGAATCGTCTGAGTTGTAATCAAAAGCTTTCCCTCGCTGTGGATGATTCTCTACTTTCGAAACTGTTCCAGTTTTTTCACGTTGCATTCCGACCCATTGTTCCGCCTCGGACCCCGGTTTGACAAAACCATCAGAATCTATATTTTTACCTTCAGACTTGTGGTGGGCAGTTTTATCAAGCTTTTGAGGTTGGGAGAACTTGTCTCTAAGTTCTCTTGCATTATCAGAAGCCGGACTGTCATCTCTTCGATGTCTATGCTCTGGTTCTTTGGTGAACAGAGAAAGTGCTGGGTCACCTTCAGGTTTCTCAGTGGAAGGTTTCCAAGGCATTTCTCCACTTCGCGCCCAGTTGGCTAGCCTCACTCTCGCCTCGATAACTTTCATATCATCTCTTGGAGATGAGCCCTTGGGAAAATCACGAGGTTCTTCTCCGATCTCTTTCATCTTCGATGCTGTAGGTTTTGGTCTAGTTGTCACATTTGGGGACAGATTCAGTACTGGAATATCTGGCATGTTAATGTGTGCCTTCACTGCCGGATTGATGCGCGACAGGGTGCGGGTCACCTGGGCTGGGGACGAGTCATTAGAACTGGTCGGTGTCCGGTGGAAGAGGTCAGTGTCAAAAAGATCAACTTTCTCAAGCTGAGGGTGTGGTTGTTGTTGCTGCGGCTGCAGTGGCTGATGTTGTCCCTCCTGGTCAGGAATATCTTGATGATGATGATGGTGATGATTTCTTCTGCCATCTTGCACTGGATATTCAGAATCTGATTCCGGTAACAAGTCTCTCCTGCCTTTAGCCTTATCAAACTCCTTTCTGTCATCATTTCTTGGGCTCGTTTTTGGTGATTCATTCCTACGCTCATGCTTTGCTTTTTTCTTCAAGGATTTTGACTCTCTCGAAAATACTTCCTCTGATTCTCTATTCTCTTTACCCAAGCTAGCTTTTACAGGTGATTTATTAATATTTTCAGCTGCTACATCGACGTCCCCAGAGGTGATTTTGCGGCCACCACTGCTGTTGTTGGAGCGTGGTGTCGAAGTGGTTGACTGGGTGCCGGTGGTGGGGGTTGAGACAAGGTTTTCAGATAACATGTCTATGGTGTGCTCCAAGGCAGTGATGCTAGTGAGAGGTACTTGGCTGTGAAAGACACGAAATGTAACATTTTGGTGAAGCTATCAAAGATATCAACAACGAAATAAAACAATCAATCAAAATTGAGCCAAATTCAACAAATCAAGTGTTCTATCCACAAAAGATCTACTTAATAAATTAATAAATTATTCAAACAGCCAATCATTTACCTCCGAAAATGGTAAGAAAATAGAATATACACTCATTCAGTTAAACAAGCAGTTGATCTGTTTTGACGAAACAGTGACAGATATGTTTAAAGAAAAGCACATCACAAAAAGGAAAAATCAAAAAAGGAAGCATCTGAATTTACTGCAACTACTTAACTTTCATCACTAGACAAGAAAGGTCGTTTCTTGCATGTAGGCATCGTAACCACTAACATTTGTCATTTCATCTTCTCATCACTTCTCCACGATTACTCTCTTTTGATTATAAACAAAATCCTATACTTCATTCATCCATATCATAATTTACATTTACATGCTGTACAAGATGGCATAACATGACTATATTTACCCAGTGAGAACAGATCGAATGCTGGCCTTGCACTTTGTCTTGAAAATCTCAATGATCTTCACCCTCTGTTTGCGGATCTCAGCTTTCATAGTGGCTGCAGCTCTTACATTGGCTTCTTGCACATGAGCCATCACATCAGCTGAGAAGAAACGTTTCAAATTTTATAAATTATTGAAATGAAGTAAGCAAACTCCATGCTAAATGGTATATAGTGCTTTTAATGAAATTGCCATTTTCACATCACTACAAATTTTTTTTTCACAAACAGGTATGAAAAAAGCAAAAAAAAATTAAAAAAGAAAGCAGAAAAACAGGGAAGCTCTACCTTTGAAGCAAGCTGTGGACTCTTATGCACTAAACTACTACTATGGCCAAGGCAAAGCCTGCATAAGTTTGCACATAATTGCCAAACCAGCATGAGCAGGTGACAGATTGGTACTATAGCTGACTCGCTGTCAACAGCCTGTATTACAGGTACCACTGCCATCTATCTGGCTAGCCATGAATGCAACATAGCTCTTGAAGTGAAGCACAAGTACCAAAATATGAACCCTCACCTTTTATTTTCGATACTGTGTCCAAGTACTGGTCTCTCAGCTCTAATATGGTGCTGCTTTCAGAGTCTGGGATCTGGAAGGATAATAGCATCAAGAGCACCGTTTGAACTGATAACACAATCAGTTACACTTCAATTGTTCTATCTAGGACTTAAATTAATACACTGACTGTCACGATGATAGCCTTTATCAAAAAAAGTTTTACATTGCTTATGCAGAAAGAATCCATATCTAACTTTAAGAATCCTATCAACAGTGGGACCGTATAGGAACTTCAAAGATCCTGCATTTCCAAATGGAACACTTAACATCCAGCCATAAGACTGAGATGGCAAAGGTCTGTCTATAATCCCAAAAGACACGGGTCATCCCACTCTCTATTCAAAGGCCTGAAGGAGGGTCCTTGTAGACACAGAGTATGGTCACAACAGAATGGGAAACTAACAGCGATGCTACTGGAACATGAAATCGTTTCTGGAACCTCTAAAGTGTCATGCTGGCAAATAAAACCACAGATGAAACTAAATTTTATATTAGGCTGATTATATACTTCTGGGGACTGGAAACGTCAGAATATGGATTGTCAAAGAGTATTTTCTTCTTTTTTTTGAAATGGTTTTTCCATGATATTCCCAGGTGGCCTAAGTTTTTTTGGCATAATATCACTGAAGTGATAGCTATTGCAGGACTACATTTTTGTTGCATGAAATTTATCCAAATTTTAACAAGTTTGCTATCTGGGAGAGCAGTTCCAAATAAAATGATGAACCACCAATCCAATCTTTAAAAAATTTTCCACAATTTATTTCCTGATGGTTTCATAGTTTTGCTGATTCCAGATATTTTCCAGCCCTAAAAACACCAGTGGCAATTTTCCACAATATTTCCAGATTTTCCAGATATCTGGCAATCCTGCAGAATTCAAGAAATCCCAGAAAAGTGTTATGTCTGTGACGGTGGAACTGACCTGTACAGGTGATGTTGTAAGAACCTGCTCGGCTTGTTTCCGTACCTCCACCAACAGTCCAGCTTTCTCCATCTCTGCTTCCTTCTTCACTCTCTCAATCTCAGAGGTATATTTCTCCTCCAGGTCTCTGATGCGACCCTTAAATGCAGCCACAAGGCTTTCATTCTCCTCCTCACATTTCGACCTCAATTCAGAAAGATCCTGGTAGAAGGCAGAAAATATTGCATGATTTCCACCCAGTCAAAATGAAACTTATGTTGTTCGACCGACCACTGAGATATCAGGTCTAGAATGTCATAGGGGAAGTTTGTTTTTTTTGTGGCAGATATGTGCAGTGGCAAAAGTTCAGAGAAAATCACAACAGGATTGGCACAAATGAGGAGGTTTGCATTATACGAGTATAAATCACCTAGTCAAACAGTTAGATTCATCCATAAATGCTAAGCAGTTGCCCATGAAATTAATACTGTTTACAGAATAGATTTTTTTGATAGGCCGCAAGATATATGTAAATATATAGATGAATGAAAGAATATCCTAGAGCGAAAACAACCCTGCCACACAGTTTGGTAGATATGTGTGAAACGGGAGAACCTGAAAACATTTTTCAAACACTTGAGGAAAGAAAGTAATGAATTTGCCATATCATATGGGGCAGGTGGGGCAAGATTATTTCATGATCCTGGACATTTTCTTTGTCAAATAACTAGTCAACACACCCACAAGTCTGAAACGATTTGTGTAAAGCACATCTAACCATATTTACACAGTTCCTTTTTCTGTGATAATTACATTATTTTGTATATGCCATTGTAATCAACACAGTACTTTGACTGAAACAAAAAATAATTTTTTTTCTGTGATAATTATGTTCGTATACGCCATTGTAATATAAACATAACACTTTTACTGAAACAAAAATTTTTTTTTTTTTCTGTGATAATTATGTTCGTATACGCCATTGTAATATAAACATAACAATGTTACTGAAATAAAAAATTTTTTTTTTTTCTGTGATAATTATGTTCGTATACGCCATTGTAATATAAACATAACACTTTGACTGAAACAAAAAATACTTTTTTTTCTGTGATAATTATGTTCGTATACGCCATTGTAATATAAACATAACACTTTGACTGAACCAAAAAATAATTTTTTTTCTGTGATAATTATGTTCGTATACGCCATTGTAATATAAACATAACACTTTGACTGAAACAAAAAAATAAAATGCTGACCCATCTCTATGGAAACCAGCACCACTTAATAAAATAAAAGAAGCCAAACTTAGGAAATCTGGTCTAAACGCCAACTTAAAAATCAATTGTCTATAAATTGTGAGTTAGAAGCCACACCGCTGCTGACAACAAAAAGGAAGATCTACAGAGAATCTACGCTTCGTATAACAACTTTGAGTGAAATTGGGGTGTTACTTTAGTAAGGTAAATTAGTGTGGTTCTTTTTTTTAGTAATATATAATAATGTGACTAGCAACACTTGCTGTACAATCATTTTCAACTCCTGCACTAATAACAAACAACTCATTCATTAACCCCTTGACTGCTCTTTTGACGTATGCTACAGTAGTACGTCATGAAATTGGTGGCGGTCCAGTTCACTGTTGATGTACGACATACGTCATGCTAAATCACTGTTTTGTTTCGCCTATATCTGGACACAATCACACTTTTGAAAAATGAGATTTAGTTCCTCTGAAAGCCAGTTGTTTCTGTTTTTAGGGAATGATGACATGAGGGGGAAATGCTTGTAGCAGCGAAGGGGTTAATGAACCAGAGATATGAAATGAGGCAACTTTCTGCTAAATCTCACAATGACCTCATTTTCTCCTTACCTGGTCTCGGGCTCTCCTTGCTTCTTTCATGTCCGTCTTGTACCTTCTGTCCATCTCTGTGTACTTCTCCTCCAGGGCTATGTGTTCTTTCTTCATTGCGTCTAAATCTTCCCTGCATTTCTTCAGCCCTGCGATCAGCTTTTGCTTTTCTTCTCTGAACATAACCTCCCTTGACTTGATGAACTCCACAGCCTTATCTCTTTCACTGCAAGCCTGGTAGAAGGAAGGCGAGGAGGAAGAGAGATGATCAGGAGTTTATTACCAAAATAAATCGTTTCAGGAAATTGTATGGAAGACAATCTGATGTTCATGTTTACTGGTGTCAAGACGAAGAATAAAAACAATGCACAGTTTAAAATTGTCATCCCTTAGAAGAGACTAAATCGACAAAATAATGGTCATGGTGGGTCAGTAAATCGTGGAGAGGATATAATCAAGTTGAACATACACTAAAAGAGGTTCAGATTTATCAATGCATTGATAGTCATTATATACTACAAAACAGTGTAAAAAGCCATGTAAAAAATCTTGCAAATTTAAAATTAAAAACTCTTTGAGTTCATTGGGTTTCCCGTACAAGCAAATTTTCATCATAAATAATTAGTATGCAAAAAATGATAACACAAAAATCTGTGAAAGATAATAGGGACATCAAAACAGGAAGAAAGTGAAAGAAAAAGAGATTCAGAACAGAATACTGACCTTAGTTCTAGCTTCAACTTCAGACTGCAAACGTTCTTTCCATCCAATCTGTCTCTCATTATCCGTCCCATCTTTCTCGGCTCTCTTGTGATCTGTCTCTTCCTCCCACTCCTTTCTCTCTCTCTGGATCCTCTTCCTCATCTCTCCCTCCATCTCCTCTCTTATTTCTTTCATCTCTTCTTCCTTCACTCTTGTGACCTCATCTTTCACTCTCTTTACCTCTCTTTCCATTTTTCTCCTCTCCTCCACTAGCTTGTTCTCCAAATCCGACCTCAGTCTCTTCACCATTTCTTCTTTATTTTCCTCCATTTTCTTTGTTACTTCCTCTTTCCATGTCTTCACTTCCTGTTCTAGTCTCGACTTTTCTTTCATAACCCTTGCTTCCAACTCCGACACAAACTTTTTCTTCAGATTTGCCATCTCCACTTCCAGTTTTTCCTTTACTTTTACTTTCACTTCTTCATCCTTGTCTTTCTTCAGCTTCTCTTCATTCATCTCCTGATCCTTCTTTGCTTTTTCTTGTTCCTCTTTCAGTCTGTCTTCCACCCCTTGTTTTATCTCACTGCTAATATATTCCTGTGCCTCTCGCAACCATTTTGATCTCTCCTCCTGCATTCTTTCCGTCACTCGCTTTCCAACTTCTTCTTCTACTATCTTTGTTTTCACTCCATCTACCTCTTTCTTCACTCTTTCCGCAACTTCCTTCTCTATCTCACTCTCTCTCTCCATAGTATCGAACAGGTTCTTTGTAATCGTTGTATCAGCTTTCTGTTTTTCATCCAGTTCTTGTCTCACCCTCTCCGTCTCTTTCTGATATTCTTCTTTCACTTTCTTCAGTTCCATGTCAAATTCATTCTTGAGTTTTCTTTCCTCCTCTTCATGTCTGAGAGATAAGTTCACAATTTCATTGTCCTTTTCTTCCTCTAGTTCCTTGATCTTCTTCTCCAATGAAAACTTTTCTGCCGAATGTTGTTTTTTCAATTCATCCATTTCATGTTCGTATTTTTTCCTCAACTCTTTCTCACTCTCCATCCTAATATTCAAAGCTTCATTCATTTTGATGCTTTCCTCTTTCCTACTATCACTCAGTCTCAGGTCTTCTCTCACTCTTTTCTCACACTCCTCCACTGCTTTCCTCAGTTCATCTTTGCCCTTCTCTTCAACTTCATGTATTGTTCTCTGCAATTCCAATTCACGCTTTTCGTCATTTTCTCGCAAAACTTTTTCCAGTTCACGTTTTGCTTTCACCTCACAGTCTTTCACAGCCTTTTCCAATTTTGCTTTGCCTCTGTCCTCTCTCTCCTTCAAGAAATACCGCAACTCATTCTGGAATTTTTCTTCCCTGGTCCGCGCTGCTTTCTCAAACTCCTTTTTATGCTGTTGCTTGATTTCACTGATCTCCCTCTCATATTTTTGTTTTACAGACTTCAGGCATGACTCCAACTTTTCAAGATACTCTTTCATCTTCTCAGGATTTTTCTCCATATTCTCCTTATCCACATCGCCAAGGAAGACATCATCAATGCTACTTTCTTTGTCATCATCTAGTCTCATCTTACTGGTAATATATAAACTTTCAGCCACTTGAAGTCTTTCTTCGAGCTCCGAAATTTTCTGCTTGTATTCGCTCAATTCAGCCTGCTGCATTTCTGAATTTTTATTTTCAGACTTTTCTGCATCTCCAATTTCTTTCTCTTGTAGTTTTATTTCCAGATCTCGGATTTCCGCTTCTTTCTCTTGCACCTTCGTTTCAAGAGTCCTTATCATTTCAGCAACAGTGTTCGCTTTCTCTTGCTCTTCCAGTTTTAACTCATTTTCTCCTTCTTTTGGTTCACCTTCTGACCTCTCTATCATCCCAGTCACATCTTTTGAATCGGAATCACCTTCAAGAGCACTATCTCCTCTATCCAACTCTTTTTCGTTCTTCTCTGACTTGCCTGAGAGCCGTTTGCTCATATCTGAAAGCCTCTGTTCTATTTCTCCTTTTTCCTTATCAAATTTCGCCACAAGAGCATTCACTTCTTCAGTATGCTGTTTCTCCAATGCCTCCAATTTCGTCTTCCATTCCACCTCTAGCTCCTCAATATGCCGCTGGAATTTTTCTCCTCCTTCTGTAGCACCTTCATCCAACTTTTGTTTGAGTTCAGAAATTTCTTGGTCTCGACTGGCAAGTTCCTCTTTGTATTTTCCTTCTCTCTCTGCCCAGCTTTGCAACTCTGAAACACAAAAGTAAAACCACAAGAAATCAGAAAAACTGTCCTATCAGAAAAACTGTCCTATCAGAAAAACTGTCCTATCAGAAAAACTGTCCTATAACCTAATGCCGCAAAATACATAATTATCAAGCTTCATAAATAGACACATTGGTCATCATGACAAGGTTTATTGGAAAACAGTCCAAATCAAATATGGGATGTGGGCATACATAGTGACAAAAGACCTACGCTGAATAAACATGAAACAAAAATTCATCCATTAATAAACCAAGAAATCAATCAACCAACTAGCACATCAAACTCTACTACTGAGTGCCATTCATATATAACTGTAAACTGTGCATTTTATAACCCAGGATCTTGCAAGTCTTAAAATCTTGTTGCAACTACTAGACTAAAGTGTTAAGGCAAAAAAAAATAAATATGTGGATCATTTAAAGTTGAACCTAGAAAATATTAATGAGAACAAAACTCCAAGTGAACATCTGTAATACACGAAAATGAAGTCCAAGGGAGGTGGCAATGAAAATATCAATATTTTTTATCTTTATGTTCTTATTTACCATACACTACTGATGTTTTGCCATATTTTGGAGGAATTCCCTGGGGGAAAAAAAACAAAACGGATGCCGTCCCTAATATTCCATCATCCAAACATTATGAATCTAAATGCCGGAAAAGTGGTTTGTATCTGTTGCAGTTTCTGAACCCTGCATTCTCTACCTTTCTCATGCTCTGTCATCCATTGTTTCTTGGCGCTACTGACAGCTTCATCAATCACCATCTGCCTGGATGCTCTTTGTTCTTCTAGACATTCCAGCCTGGCTTTGGAAACCTGAACATGAAGCGTAAAATGTTAAATTAACCAAGAGAAAAAAAAAACAAAAAAAAAACTTGTGGCTGGATTTAATGATGCAGTCTGATTCATCAGTCACAAAGAAAACCCAAAGAAAGACCACTTATTGCTAGAATATAGTTATCATCTATATCTTTTATTTATCCGATTTTGTGAAACAAATAAAATCACAAAGACCTGTGTAACTCTGTAACTCTCGCAATGGGAAGCACCTAGGGTCCATCCTCTGCTGGCTGCACAACCACTGTGACAGATAATGACCATTCATGTGTCTTCTGGCAGCCAACCAGCTGATACTGGACTGCAAAATTCGACTGCCGTTTCAAACAATTTGTGTTGGCATGCACATTTATTCTACTACCATTCTCAGCATAGTGAATTGAATGTGAGAACTGATTCTACTGTAGTATTATTAGGGTTAATAAAACAGTGAGAAGTACTGTGTTGTGAGACAACAGAATAACTAACAATACTGCTTTTTACAGAAGGCTGAGGCATAAGCAGCTGTGCTAAACCAGGGGTATGCCCTTACCTTCAATTCTATCTCCTTCTCCAACTCGGCTCTAATGTCTGCCTCTTCCTTTCCTTGACTTGGTGATTCTTTTTTCTCATCCCGTTCTTTTTCCATTGTGTCTTTCAGGTAGCTTTCATATTCTCTCTTCTCTCGCTCCAACTGATCTTTCATCTGTCAACAAAAATCATTATTGGAAAATTACTGACTGATTGATTGAATTTAAGTTTGCGTTGCAACCAGTCAATATGAGGTCTAAGGTGCTTTTTAACAAAATTAAGTTATTTGTGTGATATTAAAACTCAATGTGTTTATGTACATTGGTTGGATGAAAGATGTCAGTAAACTTGTAAATAATCCATTCTTTCTTTTCCTCTCTCTCTCTCTCTCTCTCTCTCTCTCTCTCTCTCTCTCTCTCCACAGTGAAAAACCAACAGCATAATCTGTTCATGTTTCCACATACTAGGTAGCTCCGCCTACCTTCTCATGCTCCTCCTCCAGTTGTTTCTTGAACTTTTCATTAAGTTCGGCCTCCTGGGCTGCACTCTCTTCACAAGTCTTAATGTACAGAGATTTGACATTGTCAAGCTCAGACTGGGCAGAGCTGAGCTGCTGCCTGTCAAAATGAACAGCATATGTAATGAGTAAGTGGCAATCCACATAGGATCGAAAGTTCTATTAAACTAATTTCTTCATTTCATTTTGGATTGTTTCTTTATTACACTGTTGGCAAGTGCGTGCTTCTCAAATAATGAGTAGGTGGCAAAATTACCACCTTAAAATTTATAAATAAAAGCTATCATGTTGTATAGTGCTTTTTAAGCTTTTGAGAATTCATAAAAACATGTGACAACAGATGTAATGAGAGTGATCTATGGCCATAAAGACAATGGACAACTCTATACTTTTATGTGAGGAAAAAGTCCACAACTATTTCAAAACATGTGGCGCCCAATTTTACTTGAATGTTTACCATTAACCACATGTTTATAATATGGGACTTTGAAGGCAGCCTTGATCTAGTCTTCCACTAATGAGGGTTGTAAAAGAACTATATTATTTTATAACATAACTGTGTTTTGTATGTAAAATACATTTTCTCTTCTTTTTTTTTTTNTCAGGTAGCTTTCATATTCTCTCTTCTCTCGCTCCAACTGATCTTTCATCTGTCAACAAATCATTATTGGAAATTACTGACCACTGATTGAGCTTTAATTTTGCATTGCAGCCAGTCAATGAGGTCTAAGGTGCTTTTTGACAAAATCAAGTTATTTGTATGATATTTAAACTCAATGTCTTTACTTACACTGGTTGATTGAAAGATGTCAGTAAACTTGTAAATAATCTACGCTTCTCATTCTCTCTCTTTCTCTCCCCATCTCTCTCACTCTCTCCACAGAGAAAATAAAAAAAACAGTATAATCAGTTCATGTTTCCACCCACTAGGTAGCTCCGCCTACCTTCTCAAGCTCCTCCTCCAGTTGCTTCTTGAACTTTTCATTAAGCTCCGCCTCCTGGGCTGCACTCTCTTCACAAGTCTTAATGTACAGGGATTTGACATTGTCAAGCTCAGATTGGGCAGAGCTAAGCTGCTGCCTATAAAAAAGAACAGCATATGTAGTAAGTAGGTGGCAAAATTACCATCTTAAAATTTATAAATAAAAGCTATCATGTTGTATAATGCTCTACCTTGCTTTTTAAGCTTTTGAGAATTCATAAAAACGTGACAACAGACGTAATGAGAGTGATCTGTGGCCATAAAGACAATGGACAACTCTATACTTTTATTTGAGGAAGAAGCGCACAATTGTTTCCACACAAGTGGCGCCCACTTTTACTTGAATGTTTACCATTAACCAGGGGGGGCTTCTGATTACTTTCGGGTGATTTTGATTGCCTGCTCTTATAGTATATTTTTATGGCACTAAGGCATCTGTTCAAAATGCCTTTCAATGCATTATTGCTTTTAACGGGCTGCCATCTCTCTGTCGCCTTGTTGTTGGGATCAGTACAAATTTATCTCTCCTCAGCAAGGATGATCCTGTGAGTCAAATGGGGAATTCGTCTTATTAAATTTATTTCCATTACAGGTGGAAACTTCTGGTGTAATTCCTCATAAAGAGACAGAATCAATAGTGTTGGTGATAGAAAGTGGCTAAAATAAAGATGACAACCTCACAATCTCTATTCATTCTGAATTGTTGAATTTATTGTTATGTGGTTCGCTTCTGCCTAAGTAAACAATCTTGAATATTTAATTTATGTTCCACTCACTTCAATGACTGAACCTCGTTCCTGTACTGGTCAGAGATCATGGATTTCTCTGACCGGTACCGTTCCTCCATCTCCTGTCGTAAGTTCTCAATGCTGAGCCTGTTCACTTCCTCCATTGTGCGTTGGCATCTCTCGAGCGCAGCGTGCTTGTCCAAGTCAAAATCATTGACCATCTGGGTGATCTGGTGACTGAGTTCTGCATTGATCTCTGTCAGTTTGGCCTCGCTGGCTCCTACTTCTTCCAGCCTCTTCTTGTAATCCTGAAATATTTCATGAAAATGAGAAGTTCAAATCAATTTAAAGTCCATAATAGGCTCTAGGCTAGTAACATGAATTCAATTCATAAGCTATAAGAAATGGAAAAAAAAGTGAAGATGGAGGGAAGAAAAGAAAAAAAGAAAGAAAGAAAGATGAGATACAGCATATTTTTGTTTTCTTTCTAGAAATGCAGGCCTCTGATTAATGCTCAGCTACTGAAAACAGAGCGAAGGACAGGGCCGACACCTGAAATGCATTAAAAATGTGATTTTTTTTGGTCAGAAACCTAAGATTATGCAAGGGATTGGCACTGCATGTTTAAAAGCATTGTTCTTTTCTTATCTTGTGTCTAGCTTCCTTCAGCAAAATGACTACTAACCTCAATATCTTCCAGAAGAACAGCTTTATCGTAGATCAGAAATCTAAAACTACACATGGGATTGGCATCGCTGCTGCACACGTCATGTTTTAAAACATTCTTCTTTCCTTATCTTGTGTCTAGCTTCCTTCAGCAAAATTACTACTTACCTCAATATCTTCCAGAAGAACAGCTTTCTCCCGCTTCAGATTTTCAATGTCTTTCCTGAGCCTAGCTTCAATGATGCCCACACCTTCACTGCCGCTGGTCAGCGCTTCAATCTCTTGCAGTCGTTTCTAAAGGAAAACAGCCAAGATGAGTTCAATCATGTAAATTTTTATTGAGAAAATACTAGACTTATGGGGATAATTTCAGAAATTTAACTGCTAGTAAGTTACCTGTCCATTCACACATACTGTACACAGCCATCCATTCAAATAAAATGACTCTCAGTTAAACGCAGGAGGACTTAACAAAACTGCCACGAATGTTGATGCAGCTGATAGTCAGAACTGCGTAATTGTAAGAATGTCTTGTCACATATTCAGTGCTTGCTCCAGGTCATATGAGGGGGAGACATGGATACATTCCCCCCCTTGTCGTAAATTTGGATTTGGGGGGTGGGAGGTTTAGGTTGTTAAGTTTTAGTGGGATTTTAGGTTTTTCTCATGTAATGCCACTTCTGAAGTGCAGAAAAGAAGGAAAGATTTGTGCACATTCAATGTATTTTGAGGAAGGACTTTGGAAGTTAAGGGGCAAATCGCATGATAGCATGGTCTAGAGAAAGCACTGTACATTAAAAAAACCTGATGAAGAGGGTCGGAGAAACAATACCAACAAAAATAAAGCAGTGGGATGGGTGCAGATAGTTCTGAAAAGAAAAACAAAGTGAGAAATAAAAAAGAATGGGCATAGAGATGGAGAGAAGCCAAACACAAAACCAGCAAGAGAACGTGAAAGACTCAGAAAGGTACGAAATTCAAATCCAAAAACAAGTCACATACCGTATTCAATAGCTGTAACCAAGACCAAATTAGGAAACCTGTAATCTTCACCAACCCAACTGGTTAGTAATGTAAAATCATACTTGACATAAAGTAGGAATGACACACAACAAACAAAACAAACAAAAAAAAATTGGCAACTGCTGTTTATACCTTCTGTTCAGAGCAAGACCTTTCCAAGTCAGCAATCTTTGTTTCAGCTTCCTCAGCTTCTTCCCGTAATGATCTGATCTCTTCAGCCTTCTCCGCGACCTCTGCCCTCTTTTGCCTGTTGCTGCGTAAACATTTTTCCAGCTCTGACCTCAATGAGGTGATGAGTTCCTCCGATGTTTGGGTGCCATCAAATCTAACATGAAAAGATGAAAAAAAATAAAAAATAAAGAATGCTAAATTGAATAAAGCTTCAAAAGTGATACTTTTCTCAAGCAAACAAATAATTATGGATTTCTCAAGTAGAAAATAATGGATCATTATCTTTCATAACTGCTCAAAGATATGCTAACAAGCCACTGGAGACACCAAATTTTAACTCTTTACAGTGAGGTACAGAAGCCTGCTGGTCACATGACCCATTGTTATGGATAATAACAGGTTTCACGGCCGATAACCTGACATCAGCTTACAAAATTCAACCACTGCTTCACACATGTGGTGCTGGCATGTGAATTTAAGATAAGATAAGATAAGATAAGATAAACTTTAATATCCACGAGGGAAATTCCGTTCACAGTTGATACACATTGAACAATAAATTACATTTCACATTCAACATTAAATTTCATTTCAGGCCATACACATTTCCTGACCGCACACGCAACCACACCTTCACACATACCCACACAACCGTTGTTAAACCATTGTGTCCAGCGTAGTGATGAGAACTGGTTCTATCAATATTTTAAGTTTTAAATGAACCCTTTTCGCCCATGTTACCCTCATCTCCACAAACTAAATGTTTTGTGTACCGCTGAATAAAATTTTTGATTCTTAAATATAAGCAGGTCTTATGTGTCCTGAGGAAGATGTCTTTGATTCTGAGATTTGGCTTTACCTGGCAACCGACTGAGGTGTGTCGAAATCCAATGTCTTCCGGATTCCTAAATCAGTCATTGAATCATCGCAAGAAGGTGCATGATGGGATCTTGATGATGAAGTGAACGCCCCGAGGTTTGATGCTGATTCAAACATGTTCAGCTGCTCTTTGAGCTCTTTAACTTCATTCTGAGGGGGATAAGCATGTAATAAAAGTAAATATCAGTACCAACTGTGACACTTCCACATGAAGAGCGTTTTTCCAAAACTCTGTAAGTGCACTTTCATTGAAAAATTAGTTGGGTAGTGATTTCAAAGATGCATATCTGTGTTCATTTATTCAAAGCCAAATTGAACTCAGAATCTCCACTCTTTCAAATTTTATGTCATTTAACAGTATCTAAAAATGTATGTGTGAAGAGCAATTACCGTAATGTTATTTTCCTTTATCTCAAAAATATTCAGAGACCACATACCAAATTTTGGAAAAAGCGCTCTTCACATGGCCATATTCGTATACTTAGGTAATGTAAGAAATGAAGAAGATAATTTTATTATCCATCAGGAGAATTAGTTTTATCATAGTATGTCGACAGTCTTAAACAATAATAATAAACCACAGAATTACACAGCCAAACAAATCTCAATAACTCAGCAACATAAAACTTCAAGCCCACATCCTGATATACATACAGAAAAATTTCAAGATCAGGTTACATAAAATATTGCCCCCCCCCCTCCTCTCCCCATCCCACCAAAGTAATTTCATCACAATCAAATCAAACATGTTTTGCAGCCAGTCAAAATGAGGTTTATAATGTTAGACTAGGAATTGAGATTTGGAAAGAGAAATGGGCCACCTGGTATCAAATTTTTGTTTCTTGTGGAAATCGAGAGAAAAACAATCAAATTTTTACATAAATGCTTTGATTTGTAAGGTACACTAGATGGCTTACATAATATAAAACTATTCTAAACCTGAAAATTTCTCAGATTTTTTTTTCCCATTGCTTGAGGTGACCCTTTGCCTCCTCAAACAAATATATTTTAGGCCAGAATAATACTAGGCGAATTGGTTTTTTTTTGACCTAATGAAACTAGAAAAGTTAAAGCTTTCAAGTCATACCAATAACTTGATTTAATCAAAAAGTGACATAAGTCTCATTTTGATTGGCTTCAAGAGGTATGAAAAAAGGTTAAAAAATACCTGAAAAGTCTTGCAGAGATCTTCGGAAATTCTCTTGGAGGCCAGAGACTGCTGCAGCTGAACCTTCAATGAGCTGATTTCATGGGAGGATGCTGTGGCAATGAGAAAGATTACAGTAACTGAACAGTCTGACAAATGATCACAGTTGTAATGCTGTATAGGGAGCCATGAAGGTAATGAATAATCCAACCTGCCAGTATACTATCAATGAGAAGTTATTTTTAAGATAAACCAGCAGCATATGTTTTGTGAATTTAGATCAAACTGTTTATAGGTAAGTTGCATTGTTCTACAGACCACATAAAATCATACGATACCCTATTATTCCAATAAAACAGTGCTTTCAAGCGTCTGTCATAATGATATAACACCTCAGCTGGCTCCGAAAGCACTTTCTTCACAAAATTGACTCGGTGGGGACGACAGATAATTTTCAAAAAGAAAAAGTATTGGAAAACAGAACATTATTTTTGGTGCACGTGTCCTTCTTTAAGTCTTGATTGATTCATTATGAGCCATTTTATTCTCACTGTTAATTCCTTTTGATATTCAGTTTTTAATTTTTTTTTTTTTTTCAGTTTGCACAATAGTTGAATAAGCTCAGTAACTGATGAACATAATTGATGACCACGCCAGTTCTTTTCATTCCCATCCACATTCCTTCAGCTCACAAGAAATCAGCGAAAAAAAAAAAAGACTTGTCAGACAGCAAGCTCCTTCCCAATATAACCAAAATACATATCCATCACTTACAGTGTTCTAGTAAAGCTTGACATTGTTTCTGACTGTCTTCCAAACTTCTAGCCAGTCTGTTGATGGTCTCTCCCCTCGATATCTGGGCCTGCTCCAACTCATGTGTCGTGTCAGCCAGTTGTTTCTTCAGATACACCAGCCCTTCTTGCTAGAGTATGACAGAGATAGGGAGCGAAATATGACTATGCACAATAATATCTTGATTAAATTGTTAGGGATTGATACACAATGAAATTTGGAATAGCAGATTACGCCCACTGAGCACATCAACATGCACCATCTGCTTACAGAGTACGATTTAAGTAGGTCCACCAACAGCTGACCAAAAGAGATCAGTAACCATGTCACTTGTAACTAAAAACTGCCATTGATGAGGTTAGGTACACAGTGAATTCCTTATCTACAAAGTTAGCATAATGAAAGTTGCATCTACATTTGTATAAGCTCTTGCTTCTCATTATTCACATCACGTCATGTCACATCACACCACATAGCTTTGTACCACATCATATCCCATCACATCAAATAAATTTGTAATACACCAAACTACACAACACCACACTAAATCACACCACATTACATCACGTCACATCACATCATATCACATCATATTACATCACACTAAAAACTCTAAGCAAAAATTGCAGAAGCACTATGACTGAAATGTATCTTTCACCAACCAGTTCTGAGCAAAAATAAAAACTATTTACATCATAGCCATCATCATTATGAATTTTGTACACAACAATATGCTTGACATGATAGATGTAACATATCATTGAGGAACAAATGGTAGCATGGTATAAACGGTACATTGTATTGTTCTATTCAATTATCACACAAGCTGAACTTATCTAAAACACCAGTTTTGATACAGCAAGAGAAGAGAAGAAACTGAAGAGAAATGGAATGTATCTCATATAAAAGAGATTGCCAGACAAAGTCTAGGCAAAAAAACCATATTTTTTTGTCTAGCTAATCAATAGCACCAACACTTTTTGCTCAATTTTCTACCACATGCGAATGCTGTTTCTTAATCTTTCTTGCCCTACCAAAAATGTTGCTCTGGCAAGCATAATAAAAGTCACTTCCATGAATGATACACATCAACTGATACAAACCTTGCTCTCCAAGACGGCCTTACACGCATCTAGTTTCTCCTTCACAGCCAGAAGTTCTTTCTCATACCGCTGGGTCAAACTGGAAACCATCGAGTCATGTTCATTCCGAGCTCGGCTTAGACTCTCAGAGTCCTGAAGTTCTTCAACATGATGAGACAAGTTCTCAATGGTAGTTTCTGCTGTCTGAAGTTTTTTTATCAGCTGAGAAGTTACAAAATAACAGCTGATGAGTTGTGCAACTTTTGCGCTTTTCATGGGTCTTCTTTTGAGCCCTATGAGGTCAATAAAAATGATCTAAGGTTTAAGCTTAGCAATTTAGAGGTGAATCAAGTGTAAACAGGAAATTCTCTTACTTGGACAGCGAGGCAACAGAAGATTTTCAAAGAAAAATACCTCTGTCTAACAAGTGTTTCGGCCCTTTGACATCCTGACACTCTAAAGGGGCTGGGCCACACTTGGGTCATGACTGCCAAGTGTCCTTCTGTTGATTTTTTTTCCCTCAATCTCGGGAGAGATTTGAACCCGCCACCTCCAGGTCCTTAATTCCTTGCTTAATATCATCTCTGCCACCATGAAGCCATGAACTTCATGATGGCAGAGATGATATGAAGCATGGGCAAGTGGGCATTATGCTTCAGCTTGCTGTTGTTTCAATTCCAAATGTATGAATACAATGTTGTAGTAAGCTATTTAGCAAACTTAATTCCTGGAAGGTCTGCCTATATAAATATATCTGGATCAAAACATCACCTCCATCTTTGCCAGCTCTCTCTAAAGCTACAATATACTGAAAACTTGTGGTACCCAGTACTTCGTAGAAATGAGTGTGTTTGGCCAACAGGCTGAACAGTTCACATCCCTGATACAATGACTACAAATTCAATGTCGCTGCATAAACAGGCATCATTTAAACTACAAATGTATTACACAATGCTATTGCTTGGGCAATCTTGATAATTTAAATCACCTTTATCAAAGCCTACAAATACTGTCATTTCTGCTACAGTTCTCAAGACAGATACCAATGATCTATGTTCAATCCTTGACAAATCTTACTGGAGCCCTTTTCTCCTCCCCACGCTCTCTATTCCTATCTATCTCCCTCCCTCCCTGTCTCTCTCACCTCTTCTTTGGCATCCTTCAGAGATGAGACCTGAGTTTCTAAGGCTCTTATCTTTCCACTGGCATCAGCATTGTCAGATTTTGCTTGCTGCAATAGTTTCTGGCACTGTCGTAAGCTCTCACCTGTTCCATCTACTTCCCCTGTAACCAGATTGAAACAACGGGGAATAAACATATGAAAAACCTGATAAACACAGAAGAATCAACAGAATTCACCGCTGGTCAAGCACAGAGCACAAAACTAAATAAATGAATCGTTAAATGTTCTCTGGACATAAGTAATTAATATCGGGAAGAATAGATCGGATATCTGTGGACAATGCTGCAGATCTTGATTTGTGCAAAAAAAAAATCCAACTTTTGATGTCTATTCCATGGATGGCAGCAAATATAAAATATTAACAGACAATTAACAATTAACATTACTTGATGACAGATGATTGTCAGAGATGTTAATGCTATAGTTCCAAATATAAACAATCACACATGTATCTTTAAAACTGAATATGGTTCTGCCCAAGTGCAACATAAAACTTTCTAAAAAATGTATAATGCATTTATTAAACATAGTCAATGTTTCATGCTTAACACTTTTTCAAGACTGACAATTCAGGTATCAGACGTACAAAGAAAGACATTTATCTACATTTATGGATTCAAATACAACCCACTGACACAAACTGTTCTGTAGCTTGGGCTTAATTTTTCTTTATTAATTCTACCTCATGAACCTGAAAACCTCACTAAGTTAAATGTACAAGCCAGTCCCAGGAAATTCAGGTGTGTGAGGTTTTGCTGTTTTCATAAAACTGACAGCCCCAAACTTAATACGACAAGGGTATTTTGACTGATCAGCCAAACTACCCCATGAAGATTATTTCAGCTGGACAGCCTACAATAAGATGTTCCTCTTAATATTAAAAGAAGTGTTTTCTTAGATACCTAAAATACGTCACCTCTCGCCCCCCCCTTGTGATTTTTGGGAGTAGCTAAAAAATGGTGACAACTAACAATAACCTGGTGGCTCCTTGTTTGGAGCCGGGAAGTTGGGATGAGCTCTGCTCCTGACACTAGAGATAGGTCAGGGGTTTGTAGATTACTAAAAACAGCATGATAAGCTGTAACCTTTTCTTGTATTATGTATGAACGTGTATAAATGTGTATTCCTAAATATCTCTATTATTTTGTGTAGAATTAATTACAAAAAGGTGAAAAAAATGCACGGAAGTACTAAATATGTTAACTGCTGTACCACGAAATTAAGGAACTCGGGCCAAAAAAAACAACAATAAATGAGTGTTAAGAGTTATAGACAAGCTAATCCATGTGAAGGCTGAGCCTTTCTTCAGATTTTGAGTCAATTGAATAATCCACCAAGTTAGAGGGAAGGTTACCAGTATGAGTGAATTTTAGTATACTTCATAAATTTGGGATGCAAATCCTCGCAGTCAAATAGGGGAGATAACTCCGAAAAATGTTTGTCTCATATAAGAGGACAATCCAGTCAGAATATTCTGCAAGGTGTATTCCCCGTCTGGACAGCCGGTATACTCCCTCCATAATTATTATGTAAAAGTCTTAAGGAAGACTTGATTGTTTCATAAGTTTCTATAACAAGTGTCAAGTGAATAGTTTGGGGACTCCAAAAGCCAAAATTCAGAATGATAGAAGTGTGCAAGCTGAACAAATAAAATGCAAAATGCTGAACAAATAAAATGTAAAATGTTGAACAAATAAAATGTAAAATGCTGAACAAATAAAATGTAAAATGCTGAACAAATAAAATGTAAAATGCTGAACAAATAAAATGTAAAATACAAAAAAAAAACCAAACCATTTGCCATTGCCAGTTTGTGCTTCAGAATTCTCATTTCCTTTCCAGTCTCTTCCTCTTTTTCTTCCAACTTCCTTGTCAGCTCTTCAATCTCTCTCCCTCGAGCTCGATATAAAATCTCCAGCTGTTCGTATGTCCTGCGTTCTTCGGGACCATCTGGGAGACAAGTCAAATCAAATGTTTTTAACTCATTGACTTTTCTGTTGTGTGACTACAAAACACTGTATCACTGTATTTGCGTTTGAGTACCTTACAGTGTTTTATCACTGCACAGCAGTTTTGGGAGGGTCATTTGTATCAAAATGCCATTGAAAGGATGAAAGCATTTAATTTATAAACAAAGGAAATAAAAATGCCAAACAGTGAAATCATATCACCCAGTAACAATATTGTCATAAGTCCTTCAAGTGATTATTTGACTTACTACAGCA
The DNA here is from genome assembly GCA_033807755.1 of Ellobium chinense. Classification (NCBI taxonomy): domain Eukaryota; kingdom Metazoa; phylum Mollusca; class Gastropoda; order Ellobiida; family Ellobiidae; genus Ellobium; species Ellobium chinense. The sequence continues at coordinate 234,241 of JAWQUT010000708.1, forward strand.
TTAATACCGGGTGGCAATATGACAGGACTGATTGTATCCATGCATAATAATGTGCACGTGTAGGTTTGCAGCATTGACACTGTATAGTATATGAGTGTGTATGCAAACTGTTCTCACTGTTATTGTAATTATTATTTGTTTGTATGCTTATATATATTAATGCACACCTGTAAAATTGCCTCTATTTCTGGAGATAAGCCATCTATATATGCATGTTATTATCATTGTTATTATTCGTGTTGTATAGGCTCTTACTTTGAGGATGCTCTTGTATAAAATATTCTTCATGTCCCATTTGAAAGTTTAGAGGAAAGTGGTAAAACTGAATTAAAACAGTGTCATCATCACTGCAGTTAAGCAGATGATTCAATTAAGTGGTGTTGTTTGTTTTCAGAATTAAGCTGAAAATGTGAAAGCACTCTGTGGCCTTCAAAATGTTGTGCTTTAGTGCTAAGCACAAGTACACTAAAAGAGGCTGCATTTATATGATATTGACTGTAATACAATTGTAAAAATGCAGATTCTCAGCATCTGTTCCTGATCTCTGGTCACTGCAAGAATTACTGTACCTTTCCGAAAGAACTCAATGTTGTCGCTCTGCAAATAAAACTCCTCCTCCCCTTTGGGTGCATCATGCTTATTATAGTGAACTTTGTACTGGGAATATGCATCATCACTGGTGTCAAGCATCTGAAATGAGATAGATGTGCCGAAAAATATGAAAGAAATCTTGTGAACACCACATAAACAGCAAGCACATGTGCTATATGAATGGGAAGCTACGGAATGAAAGACTACGATATATGGGTTTACATTTTAATATCGTGCCTGATGGCTTTACTACTGAGCGATTCCACCAATGAAAGGATGATGGAATTTTAAGTTTTAACTTCATCCTTGAGAAGGAGCAAATGAAAAAAGTGGCATAAACTTGGACATGAATTAATATAGGAGTCTTGCATGTCTGGTCAGTACACATGGGCCGTAAATCTTCTTCTGTCAATTTGGTAAAGTAGGTGGTACTGACAGAATGTTACAAGGGATGGTCTCGGCATTTATCATAATGGGAAACGGTCTTCCATACACCCGGTCCGTCTTCATAGTACTGATAACAAATGTGAAGCAAAGAAGTTGATTCTTCTATTCTAGCAGGTATGTAAAAAGGATACACATCTGAAGCGATTTCAAGGCACACCACAAAATGTCAATACTACTCTGATCAGATATGTTCCAGTATCACAAAAGTCCCTTAATCACAGGTGAACATTTCATAACTAAGGCCTCATTACATGACCCAATATCAATGGCCTTATAATAATGATGCGGTTTTTAGCCTCATATCCAGGCTTATGCCCGCTCATGCAACTTCACACTATTATTACCCCAGCAGGCCTGACCACTCTAGGACTTTCTCTATTCCCTGGGGAGCATTCAGTACCGCTGCCATTTATAGGCGCTGATCACTAGCATTCTGACAATATCTTCCACTGCCTATAGCCAGGTACCCATTTTACAGACGGGTGGACTGAGGAAAATGTGAATGAAATGCTACCCCAAGGCACTTACAACATGACCGTGGTTGGGAATCGAACTCAAGACCTTTAGATCTCGAGTCCAAAGCCATAACCATTAGGCCACGCTGCTCCACATTATCAATTACTCCTGAAGACTGCCGCTTCCCTGACTCTGAGGTTGCTGCTTGTTTTGACAATAATATCTCCCAAAGCACCACTATCATGCAAAAACAAATTCAAAGCCCATTTTTTGAAGGGACAACGTATCAACGAGATGTGATTTAATGCTCACATTTCAGGGGTTAACAGGAATAAATGAAAATCAAAGACGGGACTGACACAACTATTGCTTTAATACTATACATACATACATCTTTAACCCATGGAAAATAATTTCCTGATGAAATTTCAAATTTTATGTTGACGCATGATTGCATGTGGTGTGCTTGTGCTTTCACAAAAGCCCCTTTTAGCATCATAATAAGAAGCATTCTCATTAAGTAAAGTTATGCTGATAAATCCAGTTGTAGAAGGGTCAATACTAGATTAAAAATTAAAAACTAAGACGCAACAAACACAACCTGATCCGATAAGCAATGGCTATGTGAAAAAGCAGTACCTCGGGCCATGCCAAGTCTGTACTGAACTGAACTGAGCATTGACAATGTGGCTGAATAGCTATGGTGTTTGACCCAAGACTCACTAGTCATGGGTTCAATTCCCAATCTGGGTCATCTTGTTAATGAATTGGGAGAGCACTTCATCTGCATTTTCCTCGGCCCACCTGTTGGTAAAATGAGTACCTGTCTACAGATTGTGGAGGATATTATCAGAATATTCGTAATCAGTGCTTAAAACAGCAGTGGCACTACCTGCGTCCTAGGAAGCCAAGAAAGTCCTAGAGTGATCAGGCTTGCTGGGGTAATAAAATGTCTTGTGGGTGGGCACTGACCTCGGATATCAGATCTACAAACCACGTCATCATGATTCTTGAATTACTACTGACACTAATCAAGTACTTACCTCCTGACTTTTGCGTGTAATATTTTCCCTCTTGGTAAATTGATTCATGTTTTTGTTCTGTGCCATGGGTACAGCAGAGGTAGACAGTGGAGGAGGTGAGGATGAAGGAAGGGGAGGGGGTGGTGGAGATTTTGTGCTGGAGCGAATTTGTTGTGCTGGTGGGTTTGGGAATCCATCCTCAGGCTGTGGCAGGTTTTTGTTCCTCATTTCATGGCTTTGAGCAGGGAAGGTGTAACCATCACCACCACCATGCCACGGTTGCTGCTGCTGCTGCTGTTGTTGTTGTTGCATGTGATGATGATGCTGCTGCATGAGGTGTGGATATGGCTGCTGCTGCTGCTGCTGCTGGTGATGATGGTGAGGATGCTCATGATGATGGGAATAGAGATGTGCTGCTGTGGTTGGAGTTTGAATCTGGAACATCCATTCATCGTCACTGATATTCATAGGTGGTTGTCCATCTCCTGTCATTATTGGTGCTGTTGAGTTCTGTTCCGGAACGGTAGAAATAGGATGAGTTCCTGAGGCCATGGTGACACCTCCGAATCCTTGACCCATCTCTGAAAGAACTGGAGCAGGATTACCAACACCCCCATAGTTGTTACTGTCAATGGGAGAGTATCCATAAGCTTCATTAGAGTAATTACCTCCCCATGGCTGACTGACACCAGGTGGTGATCTCTCTGAGTCTTGGTTCAGACCTGGTAGATTAAGGAAGCCATTATCCGATTCTATTGTGTCTCCTTTCTGTCTTTGATCGATAAAAATATTGTCCGCATTGTAATTCAATCCACCTGTCTGATTCTGAGCTGGCGAAGGCAAATTTAATTCAGACTTGTCATAGTTTCTCGGCATATGTCCATCCGCATTAGAATGTTTTGTGTGCGCACCTCGATTTTTCACTGATGAGTTTGAATATGCCCCAGGACTACCACTGCCATCTATGAAATTAGGATTTATATACCCGCGATCATGATTTACAGGGCTTGGGCGAGAATCTCTCCCATCAAATGCCAGAGTGTGGAGATGGTTGACGGGGTTGGAAGCATAGTGTGGGGAAGACTGGAGTTCAAATCCTGGTCGCTGGGAGCTATCAGCTGCTAGCCCGACATGAAGCAGGCTGTCAACTGAAGCACTCAGTCCATGGTGGTCGGGTCTATCAGGACGATGTTCAGTGATTACTGTGGAAGAGAGATAGTTAATAAATATCAGCAAAGCTATTATTAAACCAACTTGTCTCAGTTCAATATTAAACTGAAAAGCTTAAAGAAGAAACACTTAACAGACACATGTATTGAAACAAATCTAATAAAAATAAACAACAAACACCAACAGCTAAAATTTGTGATGTTGAGAATGCTGTGAAGAAGCCACAGAATACTGTCATAAATTCACAAAAGACACATTGTTAATTGTAGTTGTGGCTTTGGGGTGTTTGGTGAGTGACTGAATCACAGTCCAAAAGTAAAATTCAGCAAAGGGCAACAATAATTTGATGTGATTTTTCCCATTATGTGATCTTCGAATGCCACAGCTGTGTGATTCGACTGGTAGCTTTTGCCAGGCGTCTTGCTAGCTGATTCAAATGACCAGGTCCTCTTGTTGGCCGGCCAGGTGCAGTGTTTGTGGAAAAGCACACAGGCTAACATGATTACTTTGTTATGCAGTATAATGATGTCTATGAAGTGGCAGCCACGTAACAAGCCTATTAATAATTCTGTAATGTTTCTTTTCTACAGTTGTTGCAAATGTCTCCTACCTCATTGAATGGGTAAATGCAACTATTATTCTTAAATTTAACAACCTGCAACATTTTTGGAACTAAAAGTTATTGTATATTTATAAAAGTTATTAAAGTTTATTTAGTAAATTTCCGGTTGTTCTTGCAAAACACATGGAAATCAAACATAAATGATTAAACCAACATAGAACAACATGGAGGTTCCCATGGACGATATACAAAGAGTCCCAAGCAAACAACAACGACTGCAACAGGAACTAAAGACGAATACATGCTCTGGCTCGCTTCTTCTACTTATGCCCTCCTTCTTTCATGCTCTCATTCTGACAGCTAACATACACTTAAAAAACATTCAAGACAGTAGAAACAACTACAGGTAACCTTTTACCCTAGTACAAGATAATTATATATGAAGGGCTTCATGGCAAAACGCATTATACACCATTCGGGGGTTGTGGCAAAACAGACCAGATGCAAAGCATATTTTTATGTGAAAGGCGAAATTTACGTCTTAAATAATGTAGATCAAATGTCCTTCTATGGAATGGAAATATACATGTATACTAAATACTCCTACTGCTACATGAAGTATGTAGAATAAGCTAAAAATTCATATTGGTGGATAACGTGTTTTGTCATGAAACCCTTCATATTAACCCTAGTGATGCGGTGATAGAATTCATTCTACTGTCCGCTCATTCCCCTTGGGTGCAACACTAGAATGTAAAGGCATCTCCTTGCTGATCTTTGAGCGCGACGGTAGGATTCTGCATAACAGTGCCACCTAACCAGCCGGCAGACAACACGCGGAATGGTCATTATCCGTAACAATGGTTACGCAGCCAGGGGAGGCTGACCCCGGGGAGCCTCATACTACAACTAAGAGAAGAATTTAAACTGCTTTCACATGTAGCCACATGGGAATGTGGAAAAGCTGTCATTTAATACAGGGTGTAACACGTAAAGCTACTGAGTTCAATTCTTACACAGATAACAATGACTCCACTGCTCATATACTGAGAGTATGCAAAAACTGTGACCTGTCTACTGCAATTAAGTAAAGTTGACAGAATCAGATCTGAGAAGAATTTCCTAAATTCTTTACCTGCTCTAGCCTTAGAATGATCCATCAGTCGAAACGGAGAGGACAGGTCACTGTTCATGTTCAGGCCTTCAGGAATAGACTGTGATTTTCCACGGGCACTTGACAAGGGAGACAATGGTGAGTGCAGAGGTTTCTTCATGGGCCTGTTAGCTCCCCTTGGACTTGCAGCTGCCCCTTTTGGATGTAGTGTGTCTCTGAAAACATAAAGACAGCTTGCATGGTGATAGATAGTATAAACAAACACACCATTAAAAAGAGAATTTTAAACTTTCATGGATTGTCAGACTTTCTGTGGGTACAAGAAAAAAACCCACTGATGTCCATATAGTCCAACAGATTTCATAGCCAGCAATTCATTCTCAAGACTATATGAAGAAGCAGTCTTATGCCAAAATGGCTCTCCACAATGAAACACTGACCCCAGTTTTGAAAGTCTGATCTCTATTTCTAATATTCCTATTAAAAAAAAACAAATAAATGCCTCTCATAAGAAGATCAGTCCAGTCCACAGAATGTTCTTAACAACTTGTATTTCAAAGGTATGAAGATGCCAATAGCACCTTGCATAAGGGTATGTTTGTAACATGTAGTCCCTATAAAATCAGAAAACTGGCCATGGGGAGGGGGAAAAGGGGTTGGATTTGAATTTCAAAGGCATAGATAGGTGCAAATGCATTTGTAGACTCAGAATAGGTGAGGTTTAGCCGCATATGTATAAACTTTGTGGTTGTTGCTAGGGAGGTAAGGTTCCCCTGTTCACTGAGTGAAAGGGTCTAAAATATTAGGTAGCCTGCTTCACTGCCTAAGTTCTCAAAATCTAATTTATGTAAAGAAAACTAAATGAATTGGATCATAGGTAAATCTGCGAGTGCTTTTTAAAAAAAAATGTATTGTATTACCGTGGAATGACCCATAAGACAGTGTTGTGATAAGTGGGTCTGCTGTACTTACCCCTCATGCTGTCCAGACATAACAGTGGAATTCCCAAGATCATCTTCATCAGAGTTTGATTCTGACAAGAAATCATCCTCAAAGTCCTCCAATTCTGTCTCCAGGAGATGCCGAAGCTGCGACAAAAAGGAATAGATACCAATGCAATTAAAATAATCAACAAAACAACATATCAGTGGAAGTCAAGACTGCACTACGTTGACAATAACTATGACCAATATTTAACTAAGGTCTTTGACACCTATTGTTTTTTCTTATGTTGGCCCTATTAACATTTTGTGTTATTCTACATATATACCACTGTGATTTGGGGAAATCTCTTCCACGGAGGTTAAAGTACTTCTTTTGCCCGATCTTTTAACGGGAAGAAAAAAGGGGGCAACGTCCAAAATTTTTCACAAATATCTTTCGAAAAAGATCACCTCAAATTCTGATTTGGTCCCGAATTTTTCATTTGGCTGGTTTTGACCGCGTGCGAATACATAGGTCTACACATTTTANGGTCTGCTGTACTTACCCCTCATGCTGTCCAGACATAACAGTGGAATTCCCAAGATCATCTTCATCAGAGTTTGATTCTGACAAGAAATCATCCTCAAAGTCCTCCAATTCTGTCTCCAAGAGATGCCGAAGCTGCGACAAAATGGAATAGATACCAATGCAATTAAAATAATCAACAAAACAACATATCAGTGGAAGTCAAGACTGCACTACGTTGACAATGACTTTGACCAATATTTAATTAAAGATTTACATATGGCCTATGAAAATTACACAGAAAATTACAAAGCAGCAACAAAGGTGATTTTAGTTGTCTAGATCAGCACTGCTCAATAACAATTTTTAATGGCAGCTGTGTCAAACAAAATCATGCTGAGGCAATAAAAATGCTGAATACTTTACCTAACTTACACGGTCAAACTTTACTTTTGAATTTGGATGATCAAAACCTTAACTGAAAGCTGAATAACACATTGTCAGTCTGTATTTGCTGGAACTTTAGTGACATCATCATTTTTGCCATGAGCCACTGCTGTTCAGGGAAGGGGAATATGCCAAAGAGCTAGATAATCACTCCAACTACTATCTACAGAAGAGGTGAAGGTGGAGTTAACTACTGCATATCCTGGTCAACTGAGAGAAGTGATTGACCAACTCACTTGGCTGGTAATGCAACAGTCAACTGTCAACTAGTCAGGGGGGCCAATCACATATCATGCACTGATGTGCTAAACACTCTCACCATACAGGTGATGTTATATTATAATAAATGAATAATGATTGTTCTACTGGTCAGCCATAATAGGAATTGTTTTGATTTTCACATGAACGCTACCTGGTGGTTAAATAACAAGCTATTGCACTCAAACAGAAAAACTGAATTTTCACTCTGCTTACATGCATTTTCCAGCAATCAGGCATGAATGTGTGCAAAAGTTGTGCTAGAAAATAAAAATATTGGAATATGAGGGTTCAGAATATGCCCAGAAGTTGTGTCCATAATATCATGGAATGAGATCACACTTGGAACGTAATGAGTCACCCAACTACATTCCAGATTCCAGGATTCATATCTTCATCCTTAAAGGAAGCCTGCATCGTCCTACAGACCATATTAAATCATAAAATACCCTATTATTCCAATAAAACCGTCTTTCAAGCGTCTGTCATATAATAATGCCTCTGCTGGCCCCAGACAAGACAACCCACAGGGTTACATTATCCAAAGTCCGAATTGTTACGCCTACTGCGCACGTGGCAGCCATAAGCTTACGTCAAATACGTTTTAGCCACATGGCCAAGCTGTCTAGCCAGCGCTCTGCGGACAGGTGACTGCATGTTGGTGTGAATGTTTTAATTTCTCTGTGAACACTAGATGTCAAACAAAATCATGCTAAGGCAATAAAAATGCAGAATACTTTTCCTGGCTTAAACTATCAAGCTTTAGATTTGAATTTGGATGACCAGAACCTTCATTAAAAGTTGAATATTACATTGTTAGGTAGAGGTGTCTGTAGCTGCTAGAACTTAAGTGACATCATCGTTTTTGCCACAGGCCTCTGCTGATTGGGGAAAGGGAGTAATTCTGGATGAAAGGGTCAAACCCGGTAGCTCTCACTCTCCTTAGTGCGTCATATTACATATGCGCACGGTAACAGAACGATGCTCTTTCTTCGCCAAATTGACTCGGTGAGCACCGTAGATAATTTTCAGGAAGAAAAAGTATTGAAAAGTGATATATGGCTGAGAAACTGACATTGACTGACTTAAAGGAAAGCTGCATCCTACAGACCATGTTAAATCATACAATTCCCTGTTACTCCAATAAAACAGTCTTTCCAGTGTCTGTCAACATCATATAATGCCTCTGCCTGCCCCAGACAATCCACAGTGTTACATTATGCAAAGTCCGAATTCTTACACCCACTGCCCACCTGTTGGCCATAAGCTTACATCAAAGGTTCTAGCCGCATGGCCAAGCCATCTAGCCAGTGCTCTGCAGATGGGTGATAACACGTCAGTATAAATCTTTTAATTCTATTTTGAATGGCAGCTGTGTCAAACAAAATCATGCTGAGGTACTAAACATGCAGAATACTTTACCTAGCTTACATGGTCAAACTTTATCAAACTTTACTTTTGAATTCGGATGACCAAAACCTTAATTGAAAGCTGAATAACACACTGTCAGATGAGCGTGTCTGTATTTGCTGAAACTTTAGTGACATCATCATTTTTGCCATGAGCCGCTGCTGTTCAGGGAAGGGGAATAAGTTTAGACACAAAGGTAAATCCTGGTCATTCTGAATTTCCTTATCGGGTCATATTACACATGCTTGGAGTACCATAATGATGCTCTTTCTTCCCAAAATTGGCTTAGTGGGTACCATAAATAATTTTCAAGAATTTTCCAAGTGTAACTAAGAAACTGTTTAACTTAAGAATCAAGAGACATATTAAGAGTACCTTACTAACATTTCAATTTAGATAAAAGTTTTAGTAATCTATAGTAAGTTAATGCTAACCTCTTTTGCCTCACGTTCTTCCTCCCTTTGTAATTCTGCTTCCTGTTGATCCTGTATAGGCTGTCCATCAAAATACGCTGACACACCTGGTGTATCCACCAGGCTGACATTTGTACTCATGGTTCAAAGTTCAAGAGGTCATTCTGTAGCTCTGTGATTCATTACATTTTCTGAAGACACAAAAATACTAGTGTAATGATGACTGAACAAACTGCACTACATAAACAGATGCACAAGAAAAAACAACAGTTTTATGTACTTTGCAACTTAACACTGAATTAAACTTTCACTGTTGGCAGCAACACAGGTTAGCAACAAACATTTTTATTCATCCCATTTCCAACAAACACCATTTTGAAAATCACTTTCAGTTAGTTGATTAAACTGGTAAGATGAATGCCTGAAGCTTGCACAAGATGCATAATATAGACTAGATAGAATCGTTGTCAAACTCAAAGCACAGGATATTTAATAAGAATCTACTTCCGTTTCAGGCTCCAAGAGAAGGATATAATCACAAAATCCGAGACTAAGCATGTCTACATACTCATCAAGCAAGTTAACATGACGTTAGTACAATACTGGATCAGAACATTTAGTCAGCAACAGTAATTTACAGAAAACTTTTTCACCTTTTGTTTACTTTTTTTACACACACTTTTAAGTACACATCATTATCATAGTCAAAATGCAAATGCTAATCACGTATTATTAAATTAAATTTACACTGTTGTCCCACAAGACTCTGTGAATACTGATATTGAAACACTACCGAAATTCCAGTCTACAGTTTCCCATTCACTGCACATGTCATCAATGTGACAGATATTTTTTCTCTGTCTAGACCAGTCAAGAGACTCTAGACTAGATTCCAGATCAAGTCACGATTTCAACTGACTCAACTGACTGCATGAACAGGTCTATACACATCCCATACTTTTAACTGTTTATGTCCATTCTGAAAGACAGCCGTCAAGACCATTCTGTCTAGCTCTGAATTCTGTAAACGCACACTGAAAACAACCCACACTGAATGCGTCACACTCCGGTGGATGAATCGTTCAATCAAAGAGACTAGTGCTCAATCGTGTCCAAACATGTTCGATGAGAGATCGAACAGGAACAGACAAGGAATGTGGGTCAAACAAGCTTCAATGGCTTAAAAAGCATGCCCTACTTTTATTCATTATTGTTGCCCTCGGCTCCCTATGCATTTTTATGGGCTGCAGATTACATAATCGGCCGAAATTGTCATGAGATTAACATTGTTTGAAGCCGCCGCCATGAGTAAACTCATCTTCATCGATTCTAGACAACGGAAGTAGAAACCTTTGGTCAACATTATCGTGTTGGATATTATTTTATGCACTGGTGTTATGGTCCATAAGATCGAACTACAAACCTCGTAGTTCCTTTGTTTCGCCTTTTATATTGTAATCTATTGGTTAGGTCTTGTTGTTTCAGAACGTGTTTGCAGGTGTCAGGGGAATAAGGGCAGGCGTAGTGATCAGAGAAAGATGGGACGAGTGGACAGATGGACAGTAGGAGGGACAGGCAGGATATTTTTTGAGAGAATGAAGCAACATTGGCACTCGCGTTCACGAAACTAGGTCGTATATTTGGGGCACTTGTAACACGATAAAAGTGTCTGCTATTCTAAAATACTTCTGTGGATGTCTTATAATTAGAGGGAAGCATCGGAAGGTAAAAGGGGGGGGGGGNGGGGGGGGGGCTGGGAGTGGTCTAGATATTTATTTGTTGGCCGGAGAAGGGTAGCCAGGGTTCACCGTATCGAGAGATTGAACAAATTGATCCAATAATTATGTGAACAATTACAAGTGGAGAATTGCTTGAACTCGGACAAATGATCTCCCTCTTGACCAGTCTATACCTCGACAAAACTTACAGGTATTTTTAATTTGTCAAGATTTTCATTTCACAGGAATCATTTATAACACTGAAATTATCATAATGAGATAGAATTACCTTTAGGGAAAGTTCTTCAGTTAAAGCCAAATGCTTCAAATCTAACAGTTTCGTTTGAACTAATAATAATAACGTCGATTTATCTATGCACTGTGAAATTCAGCAATCTTCTCCTCAGTGATGAAGTTATTTTTGGCCGACGCAGGGATCGAAGATTTAGTATCTGGAAAGTAGAAAAGGAAAACACATACTACAACAGAAATTTATCTCTATATATTTGAATAGTGATAAATAATTAGAAACAGTCGCGTTCTTCTTTAGATACCTTTGGG
>JAWQUT010000708.1:247323-258739 GCA_033807755.1 Ellobium chinense
CTGTCTTTCGGACAGATATTGTAGAATGGGCCCTAGATTTGGGAACCTGCCTGCAAACTAGCTTACATTCTCGCCCGATTTTGTAAATTAAATCTGAAGTGTGGGTCACTTATTTCTGTTTCGATGTGGCCTTCTGTGAGTAACACTTGTCGTTAAGGACATTAGTTTTTTTTAAAAACCTTTCAGTTTATCGGTTTGTTGCTCAAAAACGAAATGAATGTGCTACATTTTAAACATCATGTTAACAAGTTCAATGAATCCTCCAAATGATTAATGAATGTGGAATTTCTTGTGCGTGAGGACAGCAAAAACAATTTTATTGACTCAAAGATGGAAATCGGATTATGCTTTTTTAACCTCTATCACAAATGAATTCTCTTTCCAAGACAATATTTACTAAACACAGTGAAGCATTGGAGCTCTCCCAGTGATAATCACTCTTTACTCCAGAGGTGCCCAACTGCTGACTTTTCAAAGGTTGTGAAACATGGGTAAGAATTATTAGTTATGCCTCTTTAGGTATGAAGATGCCAAAATTTAAGAACTTGCGCATAAACGATGGGATCTCTTGCCATCGTAAGATTTACATTAATTTATCTATTGGTCCTGAATGCATCCTTCGAAGTGTTTAACATGCATATTTAATGTAATTTTTAGGATGGTAAGAGATCCCATCGTTAACGCGCAAGCTATTACGTAAGATTCCAAATGCTTGGTATACTGTACTGGGTATGCACTTTTTATAATACCTATGAAAAACAAAAAAAAACTGGTCATGGGGATGGAGGAGAGGGACTGATTTTGAAAGTCAAAGGCTTAGCTATAAACTTTTGTATACTCAAAATAGCTGGGATTTAGCTATTCAAGTGTAAGCTGTGTGGTTATAGTAGGTGGGTAAGGTTATCTTTTTGACTGCATGAAAAGGTCTAAAATCTTAGGTAATTCGATTCGCTCGAATTAGAATTAGTTTTTTGGGCGTATATCTTTGTGTCAAAATTTGGAGGAAAATTAAGGGGGGGGTGCGCCTTCTGAAAAGGGGGTCTAGGGGTTAAAATATCAAAATTGGGCTTTTGGTATTTTTAGACACTTTGACCTCTTCTGCTATGAGAAAAATAACCTTTGAGGCCAGAAACATCTGTTTTATGCCCTGAAAGGGCACCTCTAGGTAGTCATCTTAGCCTTGTATAAACGCGCTATCAAAACTTCAAATTAATGCGTTTTTCTCAAAATGTTGTTTTTCTCCACTTTTTTCCCTAAGGCTTTTTTTATTTCTAAACCGACTGACTTCAAATTTGGAATATATCTATCCCATAGAATGTGTTTCAATAAAATGCATCCTTTTTTCTAGATTTAATTCATGTTTTTGAAAAAAAGTCGATTATCTGGTGGAAAATTGAGAAAAATACACATCCGTCAACATACATATTTCAAAAATTTTTTACTGACATTGTATGATAAATAAACAAAAAACAAATGCATTTTATTATTTTTATAGAGCTATTTTATAAGTATACAAAATTTGAATTGATCACATTTAAAACTCTAGGAGCCTTAGGCTTTTGAAAATAGCTCATTTTCAACACACGAAATCCAATATGGCGGCGTTGCCATGGCAACCGTGCACAAAACAAAAAAAATTCTACATTTGTCCTCTAATTTGACCATGCTGAATCTGAATTTAAAGCTTAAAAAGTCCCTAGTTCAAGCATTCACGATTTCACTCCCAGGAGGCGCACCCCCCCTTAAGGGGAGGCACTACTCTTTTCCAGAGACTTTAATGCTCGTGACATGGTGTGCCAGTTATGCCCATGAATGCACTGGATTTCTATGCAAAATTACACACCAAAGTGCTGAATAGTGCATTCTTCTCCCTCAATGATAATGATCTTAGAACGTGTCATTAACCGTGGCAAAAAATATTTTGACACCAGCTTTCATCCAGGTCTCTTTGATAACTTTATGCATGATCCTGTGGAGGCTTTTTGGGATTTTCTGATTTGACACAGAATTATAAGAAACTAGTTATACCCTTTGGTGTTAAATGGAATAACTTATATCTAAACAGAACATCGGGAGAAACCTCCTTAGAATAAACATGTCTAGGTGATGAAATCTTGTATCAAAAGAGTGGTGCCACTGCAAATGATAGTCGTGCTAAGATCATCACCCTTGAGGGAGAAAAATGCACCATTCAGCATTTTGGTGTGCAAATTTGCATAGGAATTCATTGCATTTATGGTGCTAAGCTGCACACCATGTCATGTGCATTACATCCTTTGAAAAAGGATAGTACCTCCCCTTGTAAACGCTTATATGGCAAACAGTGGCAAAAAAAAAAAAGTTTTGCGTATCTATGGAATGTTTTATATTGTCCAGTCTTATAATGATGATACGCTCTTCCTTGTATTAGACTTAGCCCTGAGTAGGGGGGTTGGGGGGGGGGGNGGGGGGGGGATTGGGGTGCTGGCAATAACATGTAAATACTAGTCCCATTCTGAAAATAAAAGATTGGGCTCTTCACCTTAGCTCTAGCCAGTGTTTAGTGTTAGCAAGGGCTTCTCACAAATAAAATTAAGCAACAACTCACAAGGGTTGTCATTAAGCCATTTGTGATAATGGGCAATTACCATACAGTCTTCGTTCTCTACGTTGTTTGGTTCATTAGGGTAAAACATTCCCAAAGCCAATGGCGTACTCATGTCAAGCTCGCTTCCATCATCTTCCCACAGGAATTTTCCTTCTGTGATCTGGTTAGACAAGCCTATCCAGGCGGCACGGCTTTCGATAAAAGAAATCAGTAGGTGTAACTTATCCAGATTTTTTAACGTGTAGAGATGAGAAGCCATTCCAATGCGTGTGTCCCGTGCGACTTTGTAGTTCCCTTGGCGGAGACTAAAGATGACGCAAGCCGTAGTGTTCCCATTGGTTACGGCGGTTTCAGACCGGATCACTTAGTTAAAGCTGTCCGTTGTTTCTCTGATGATAAGACAAACTACAATATCTGTGCCTCCAGGTCTCTTCTATACCTATTCAATTACTTATTGCAATCCCCACAGGCCACCCTAATAAGACTACACGCGTGCTAATCGCTTTTACGCGAGTCAAATCTCGTGCCCATTCCTTGACCGGCTGTGACTGCATCCCCCCTGTTTTCCTCGCTCGCTCTCTCTCGGTGACGTCATAAGTCCACAGCTACGCCTGGCTTGCTTTGTTTACCTTTGGTTCGGAGTGGAAGACACTGGGATTTGTGTATCATTCGTTGTGTGTGTGTTGTTTTGATCTGTAAATTTTCTTGAGATAAGTCTAGTCTACTCCGTTATGTATAGACTTATATGATTACATGATTACCTTGTTGAATCCATGCCCCTCTCCTCCATGCCCCTCTTTTTCCCCTCATGATCTCAATTTTCTGTTTGAAGCATGAAAATGAATGGCGCTATTTCCACATACCATGTCAACACCTACGTGCAATTTCAGTCAGCTGCTACAAACAGTGATGGATCCCGCCGGTCCGGGGAGGAGGAGGGGGCAGTGGGGGAAGATGGGCCAGCCTAGCAATTCCCCTTCTTTGATTTCTTGTCATAGAGAGAGAGAGAGAGAGAGAGAGAGAGAGAGAGAGAGAGAGAGAGAGAGAGAGAAACTCAGATAGAAAGAAATGGATGGGAATCGAGTGAAAGAAAGCATGCGTCCACAGGAGTGCTTTACTGCAGCAATATTTTATCTTAATTCTAAAACTTCACACATTAATCAGCTGTGATTTATAGAAAATAATTTCAGTCATTACGTGTATGGATGGGAAACAGGGAATAATTTTGCATTCCAGGACTCTCCGAGTGCTAGAAGTGCCTAGATCTCAAGATGAATTTGAAATCATTTATGAGGGAGGAGGGGGTAGATTAAGCTTCCAAAACCTTAAATCTATGAAGTGGATAATACAGTCAAACACGAAGTCGTCGATTACAAGTAAGTCGAAATCACAGTCCCCACGCCCTCCCCTTTGCAAACACATTTTTCAGACCTGGATTTTAGCTCAATACTGGTCTTTCAAAATTCGGCAAACTCGAATGAGTCGAGTCCAAACGTTCTCTATACAGCAACAGACAAACTTACGCAATTAGTACAATGTTTTCCGTATAAGCTGTCTTACTATCAAAGGCTTTACTATGCCTCCAATTTATATCCTGAAATCTGTATCATCACACTGACGAAGTGAAGCTACCATATTATACATTTTATCCTATACGATAAAGAGATCTGGATCTATGCCTGGCTGACAAGTGACAGTTCAATAATGCCACGCCGTAGGCAAAACTTCTCCCCTTTCTTCACCCCCACCGCCTCAAAACTCTCTCCCCAAACTTTTTGTCTAGTCTAGAAGTAGACATTTTGTAGAAGATCAGCTTTATCGGTACTTTGAAAAGTATAATATCTATCTTTTCCTTTGATCAGCACTGAACTTGACAAATTTTAATGCTAGACGCTAACAATGGGATTTTATGGCACGTCTACTACTGTACTACGAGACATGTCTAGCCACTTTCCTTTAGACAGATTGAATGTTAGTCTCATTGTTTAAACACTCATCCTCGCTCATTTGATACGCCGTATTTTTCTCAGAGACAACGTTGATCTCTCTCCACTCATCTCTCTCAATCACATGATTCTTAGAACCAACAAGAAGTTTTGATCACTGAAAAATGCCGTTCAGACAACACCACCATTTGTAAACACAGTACGGGTGCGAAAGGAAAGCCACGGCGAGGCAGGCAATGCGACGCCTACCCCTTGGTCTTTAACAGGGGCTATTACGCAGTGAGATGTAATGTTACTGTTGTTACTGATATGAAATCGAGGGAAATAAATTGAGCTTTTCAGTAATGCTAAATTTATGCAGATAGGCCGAGCAGTCATTGAGTAATTGGTGTGTAAAGTTGGGTAACTTGGTTCGCGTGGCAAGTTCGCCGGTCTAGCGTATGCGCTAGGTACTCCCTCTATACATAGACTAATCATATCGACAGGGATTCCACTGTATATTTTTTTTTTTGGTTGTAGTTCGAACAATAAACAACAGTTCTGGGTCGAAATCGTCATCTTCTTCGGACAAAAACTGTATCGCCGCCACCTTGCGCTTGCAAGGCTGTGACTAGCCTGTGATCCCCTGACGTCACACCTAAGGGCGGGCACTATCATACCTCAGAGGCTGAGCTCGATGACGCTACTCGCCCGGTCATTTAAGCGGGGTTGACCTTTAAGTGCTTTCACTAGTCCTGGCTAGAGGATCGCGCAAGTTACCTGCGCTCACATGGCGAAGTGTGTGGTGATCTGGTTCCGCTAGAGTGATAAGCATAGGTTGTAAAACTGCCTGTCTAGCTTATAGCAGGCATCAAATCATAAAATGTTCGACACAAATCGAAAGAGCTAATTATGCATGTAAAAACCATATAGTTTTTATGCAGAAATGTTGAAACACTTTTAAACAGGGGCTTCCTGAAGAAGTGGTTATTGTGGAAGCATTTTACTGATAACATATATATATATAATATATATTAATGTATATCAGAAAAGTATCGCTTTAAAACCTTGCTATCCCTGGACAGCACAAAATTCACAGGCTGACCTTTCATACATAGAGTTTTTAGCGCCAGGGTAGTTGCAGGGTTATTGCAATGAAACCCATTATCTAATAAGTGCCATTTACAGTTGAACTTCAGAGCAATAAAGATATAACTGTGGGGCGGTGAGAAATGGCTGAGTTGAACCAGTGCCAGGGAATTTCTAGAGTGGCGTCTCTTACTGTGCTGAACAACGAGACGAAGAAGAGAGTAAGCATATAAACCTCAAAATCGATAGCCCCAGTGAGGGCGACGTCCTTTTCTAGTGAGCATCGTTTGAAGGTTTAGCAAACTGTTGTCAAGAGAGCCAACTCCTTTCTTCGCTTCACCAAGAACTGCACTCTGTTCAGCCTGTGTGGGATCACCTACTGCTACCGGAGTTCACTGGCACGTGGAGAAAGTCACCCCGCCTCGTCTGCAGCCTCCCTACCTTTCCATCGGTCTACATAACAATGATGTATTACTGTTCACATATTATTTACATAGATGGTGATAATGATTCCTGGCTGTCTTGTTCTGTCACAAGGTGAATGATGCATGCGCAAACACACATGCGTGCACGTGCACATCTTGATGAAATCGAAGTAAAGAGTTTCAAGAACAAACAGTTTGGATATCCTTGGACAGAAGCCCATGATTATGTGCCTGTACTTGGTTATTTAGATTGTTTGTCCACACAATGTCTCTTGATTGTGATATTAGGTGGTGGGCTCTCGAGTAACTTTTATTAAATGTTTGAACTTTTCTTTGGCAATTTTAACTTTGTCATCCGTAAATGAAACTGTCGGCATGACTACTCGTTTCTTAGATTCATGAAAGATGTTGTAACATATGTGGGGCAGTGATTCCCTACAGGTGTGAAGATGCCAACAGCACCTGGCATAAAATTATGCAATTTTAAATAGTCCCTATAAAATCAGAAAATTGGCTATTGGGGGGAGGGGGGTGGATTTTAATTTCAAAGGCTTAGATAAGTGCAAATATATGTGTAGACTCAGAATAGGCGAGGTTTAGTCACTCAAGTATCAAATTTGTGGTTGTTGCTAAGTGGGTAGGGTTACCCTGTTTACTGAGTGAAAAGGCCTAAAATACTAGGTTGTCTGCTTCACTGCCTACGTTCTCAAAATCTAACTGGTTCAGGTGCATATTTCTTTGTGTCAAAATTTGGAGGAAGAGCTAAACAACATATCTGGAAAGTATTTTGACACGGCACCCCAGGATAAATTAATGAGAGGTGTAAAACTTAATATAACCAACAGTGAAAAATACATTGGCATCTTCATACCTATAAGAGGCCGACAGGTTGGATCATATTGTCATGTTGGTTCAGAAGAGTCCCGAGAGCTGCTATAACTGGTCCTTCTCTGATATTTCAGGCCATGCATGATGGTGAGCTCCGACGTTTTCATGCTACTATTCTGTGATTTTATGCAGAAATTGCGTCTCTTTTATACACATGCCTATTAAAAAATACCTCTTTATTCCAATAAACAATTTTCTCTACAGCTACTCTATAGCCTTCCGACATGGGCCAGAACTTCTTTGTTAATTTTCAGTACTCACTGTGCTCAAATAAAATGTGGTTTAAAACATAACTTTAGCGGTGAACTTCTGAGATAATCCAGGTTGAGTGAAAAGGGGCTGAAAAAAATCTGTTCTTGTCGATGGCAACAGGCCCGCACTTAGGGTGGACAGCAACCCCATTGGAAAAATCCTACAGACTTTAATAATTTTGGGCAAAATAAAGCACAAATTGCAGGTCAAGGCATTACTCTGCATGCAATTCTAGGCAATCTGTCCAAAGGACAAATTTTTTTGTATAGTACTAACGCATGTAACAATGCAATAATAAAGGCTTAATAGATATTTTTAACCTTTAATAGTGTGTTGTGTGGGAAAAATGAGGCATCTTGCTAGATTTGCATGTGTGTCACCCAATTTTATAGTTTCAGGTACAATTTGAGCCTTCTAGTTAAAAAAATAAAATGTGTAGGCCTATGTATTCGCACGCGGTCAAAACCAGCCAAGTGAAAAATTGGGGACCAAATCAGAATTTGAGGTGATCTTTTTCAAAAGACATTTGTGAAAAATTATGGGTGTTGACCCCCCTTTTTCTTCCCGTTAAAAGATCGGGCAAAAGAAGTACTTTAACCTCCATGGAAGAAATTTCCCCAAATCACAGTGGTATATGTAGAATAACACAAAATGTTAATAGGGCCAATAGAAGAAAAAAACAATAGGTGTCAAAGACCTTCATATTGATTCACATGTTATCCAAATCTTGATGCTTTCCCTTATTTACTTCCTTTAGCATAAATGTTCGGAAATATGGCCTCTCACTTTTCTTCTCCTTTGCTGCATGCCAGACTGGAGACTGAAGGCACCTGCAGGGGTGGCAGTTACTGCCTCTTCAGCACTGCTCCAGGGCAGCCAAAGAAACCGTTCATCCACTATGAGGTGCAGGAAGAAGACACAAGATCCCACCCAGCATCCCGCTCTAGACAACACAATCCTACAGTCCATCCTGGACAAGCTGGACAATCTGGAATCCAGGTATACTGCGCCTTGGGAACAGCCTCCTTCCACTCCAGAGACTCCAGATCAGATAAAGGCAGGCCGTGAACCAACGACCACACAGACTTTGACGGGTGAGTTTGCATCCACGTCATTATTCTCTCTAGTTGTCAATGACAGGTTAAAGAACAAAATCTGGCACCACGAGGCCATTGATTTTAGGGAGTTGATACAAGCAACCCCGAACTGGGTCTCCGGCTAGATCCATGCAAGAACACAATCTCCTTCATCCCCAAGGTGAAATAAAGGGCACCCTTATCACTCACACAATGGCTAAGTGCCTGTGCAACATTAGTTGTCATTTACGCCGAGCAACATGGTCACCTCATTTATAAGATGGGCAACCATGCGGCAACGGTTCGAGCTGGCTACCAGTAGCCATGGCTATAACTTCTATGATGCCCACTGCTGGTAGATGGTTGAGCGAGGTCAAGCCCAGTGGGGTAGAGTAAACTGGGTACTTCTCATGCATGCTTGCACTAAATGACCTTCCCTCCCGCCGACCTCTTCCAGAAGTGAGTAGATACCAGCGGGTGCCTGCAGGTCCTACCATTATGGCGGAAACTGTCGGTTTGGGTCAGGATGCCGATACCAGCATATTAATAAATGCTTCTTCTGCCTGGGCACCCACCAAGCCAGCAAGTGTGCCGCTGGCCTATCTTCCTCCCGGCTAATCTTTTGAGGGCTTTTAATATTAAAGGCGTAACATTTGAATAAGTAAAGTAAAACTTTAAAATTAAGTTATATTTGTCTCGCACCACCCGGTAATATATATATATACTTTTAAATATTTAAAACAGGATAAAGATAATGCCAAATAACGTTCCTGTCTTTAATCTTGATCACGTTACACTAGCCTAGCTATCGCTCGTGACTTAACCGCCACATGTACTTGAGAGGTGGCGAGAAACGCGCTGAAGGAGAGTGTGCGACCACACTCTGCGTTTTGACTCTTTATATCAGCGGTGAAGATGGGTTGCAAGAAGTGCTAGGACACATTTCTTGCGTATTTTAAAGCTTTTTGCAGAAAAATCACTGAAGCACTAATATACAAAGTCTTCCTCAATCTTATCTTAATCTTATGAAGCAAGAGATTGTATCAGAGTATCAACCTATTAAGAATAAAACACTTTGTTTGCTCTCCTGAAAAACATGGTCGTCTAGCATTAGCACCTTATATCAGCTTGCCGATGATATATTAAATAATTCATCCTGCTCGGTTCAGACATAGAAGCGCTACTTTTATTGACTTTGAACAAACAAAAAAACAATGTGGCATTTATATAATAATACGGCTCTTTTTATATAGTTTCATTCTAAGCAAATGCTAATAGTAGTAATAATTCAAGCTCTTAAAAAACTCAGGTCATAATCAAATACTCCACCAGCAGTTAAACTAGATAAACAGTTGTAAAATACAATAGTTACTTCCTCTTTCCAGAAGACGGATTCGCATAGTAATGAACGAGCAAGTATGTAGGCTAAAGAGGAGAACCACAGTGTCAGTGGAGACATGTGTTATTTTCAGAATAATAAGGAGTGTCTTAGTGAATACATATTCCTTGTATTTTCAGGACTGTGAGGGACCATTTGCTTACATGAAGACTACTTTGTGAATACATACCCCTTGTATTTTCAGGACTGTGAGAGATTATTTACTTACATGAAGACTACTTTGTGAATATATACCCCTTGTATTTTCAGGACTGTGTGGGACCATTTACTTACGTGAAGACTACTTTGTGAATATCTATCCCCTGTATTTTCAAAACTGTGAGAGATCATTTACTTACTTGAAGACTACTTTGTGAATACCTACCCCTTGTATTTTCAGGACTGTGAGAGATTATTTACTAACATGAAGACTATTTTGTGAATACATACCCCTTGTGTTTTCAAGACTGTGAGAGATCATTAAACTTGCACAAAGACTATGACGTTGGTCTTCAGAGAAAAAAAGTTGTTTTCTTCAGTGCAGTGACTGTGACAATTTTTAAACTATGGGTTGTTCACTTGTCATGATCCTTACGGGACTGGCTTTCTTTCAGGCTTGCTTCACAAGATGTCATACTCAAGGTATGTAAGCAACGGCTTTTGTTTCTTTGTTGTTGATTCTATAAGTGTGGCTTAGATCTTCATCAATCCCTTCATCATTTTATGATTCACTGTATATGTGCAGGCTGTTTTCCCCTCTATCTATCTATCTATCTATCTATCTATCTATCTATCTATCTATCTATCTATCTATCTATCTATCTATCTATCTATCTATCTATCTATCTCTCTGTCTGTTTGTCTGTCTGTCTGTCTGCCTGTCTGTCTGTCTGCCTGTCTGTCTGTCTGTGTCTCTCTCTCTAGAGATCATTTAATTACATGACGACTACTCTGTAAATACCTACCTAGGAATATATATGCTGTATATATCCCTACTCATTTCCGCAAGGACAGGGTGCTAATTTAGTATGCACTGAGAAAGCAGAGTGTGATTAAGGGGGAGGGGTGAGAGCGGAAAGAGAAAAGCTGACTAGGTGAAACTTAGTAGAGCATATAAAAACCGCATGAGTGTCAGGCAGATAAATTTGTATTATATATAGTAATTATATTGTTAAGCACACGGAGTTAAAGTTTGCCAGGATTCAACGTGTTCTTGGTAGGATTTTAATCACCACTCTAGATTTCTATTGACTCTCTCTCTTCCTCTGTCTCTCTCTCTCTCCTCCTCTCTCTCTTTCTCTGATTCAGACTGCAATACACTCGGTTGGTTTGGTGACAACTGCCACTACAAGTGTCACTGTGTCGGTAATCTATGCCAGCCAAGCGGAGAATGTGAACAAGGCGTAATGTGTGAAAAGGGTTGGTTTGGTCCTGCATGTCAATATGGTAAGTTTGGATTTGTTCCCTTCAAGTTTTCGGGTGATTTGAAAGGATAGGCCACTGATGGACGAATTAGCTGTTTTCCATCCCAGGAATTAACTACACCAACATACTTAGTTGGGGCACTTTACCTTTATACATGATCCAGGAAGTTGAGATCCAAATATCTGAAATAGCTATTTATTCCTCGATGCACTTTAAAGACTTATGTTGATAGAACGTGTTCTTGTTCCAGGCTTTAATATGGAATTCATTGCCGGCAACAATTTTAAATGCAGCCAGCCCTGCTTCTTATAAACATCGATTGAAAACACACCTGTTAAGCTTTTCTGAGTGTGTGTGTCTGTGTGTGAGGG
>JAWQUT010000708.1:258855-271597 GCA_033807755.1 Ellobium chinense
AGGGTGGAATAGTTTTTTTTTTTAATATCGGGAGAGAGAAGGGTTTAAGTTAGTATAAATCCCCCTTCATTGTTAATATTACTGTATTATTATTATTATTATAATGTAACAATGGCATTTGTTTGAATTCGTGACAATCCATGTTGAGAATTCCAGGTAGAAGAGGCTGGGGAAAAATTGGAGTTTTAGCGCCTATAACTTTTGGCCGCCATTCTTTCACTCAAAAAAATTAATGTCCAAATGTGCTCTTTTTTTTTTTAAATCCCCGCATGTTTGTGGCTACATTATAAAACAGACAAACTAAACATCTATTTGCTAAGACAGAGGAACTGCAATCGAAACATTGGACATTTTATGAGCCAAAAGGCATAATGAATAGCCAGGGATTCAATAATGTGATTTACACGGTCAGTGCAAATTAAACAGTTGCACGAAAAATTGAATGTCATACATGGATGTCATCCCTTAAAGGCATTATACTTTTTATAATTTTCAATAGGACGAGTTTACTGGTATAATTTTCACTATGAATGATATTTTATTAAGAAGAGTTTTGTCATTCTTTCAAAACAGTGGATTTGAGCTACACCAATGTTACAAGTCCCACACCAAACTATTTACGTGACGGAGATGACATGACCTGCAATCAAAGTCCAATGATCCCTCAGTCTGTAACAATAACTTTGACAGGACTGTTTCCATTTACCTGGTTTAGAATACGTGTAGAATATGCAGGTAAGGCAGCTAGAAGGATATGGAAACTACATAGTAACACCAAGTATTACGAAGGCTACGAGTTCACTAATGTATATAAAAGGCAATATCTAAATTTGTTACACGCTGCGTTACATTTGAAGGTTTGTGACACCTATTAGAAGAGCAAATCACTCATTGTGTACAACCCAATTAATCCGCTAATATATAAAATATGCCTTTTTTGGGGCCCTGCCAGCCAGTGTTAGGGTGTAGAAATGTGTAAAATGACTTGTGATCTAAATAAAGCATCCAATTTTAAAGCTTCAGGTACAATTTGAGCCTTCTAGATAAAAAAATAAAATGTGTAGACCTATGTATTCGCACGCGGTCAAAACCAGCCAAATGGAAATTTGGGGACCAAATCAGAATTTGAGGTGATCTTTTTCAAAAGACATTTGTGAAAAATTTTGGGCGTNGGATGGATGGATGGATGGATGGATGGATGGATGGATGGATGGATGGATGGATGGATGGATGGATGGATGGATGGATGGATGGATGGATGGATATGGCTATGTATCTCAGATCAACAGTTTGTAAAACATGTTATGAAAGTAGTAGACTGTCGATTTTTAGGCATAGCACTTGAATTAATAATTAAACTAGACGAGTTGCAGTTTAATTATAATTTTACAGAGTTGCTTGAAGTAAGTGAGGAAGTTAGCGAGAGAGCATGAATGCGCGCGCATCCGTCAACTTTAAAAAATACGGCCACATAACTAGTCCATGAACAAGGGTGGGCAGGGAGGGCGCTAACTTCCTCACTTACTTCAAGCAACTCTGTAAAATCATAATTAAACTGCAACTCGTCTAGTTTAATTATTAATTTTACTTCGTTACTTTCCGTAAGTTTCGGAACTTAGCGAGAGCTTTAAAGCATGTGGCCATAATCCCATCCCTGCCCCCCAAAACAAAGAAATTGTTCACCTTATGTGAGCTGTTCCAGCTTCACTCAAGGATTCATTCAAAGACTTTTTGTGAAGTTCCTCAGGTCCCTATCCCTTTCCTGAAAATTATTCGTCCAAACATCTTCCCAGAACTTATCAGAGTTCTGGTTCCACTTCAGGCTGAATGTGGGGAAAGGCTAGAGAAATATCTCCTGCCAGCTTAGTTCATTTGTGCGTGTCTATAATATCATTCACTTCTTTATATCACTGTCCATATCTCTGAAGTTTATCAAGAGCAACAATCATAATTCAGAGTTCTATGTCATAGTACAAATAATGACTGCAGTCATTAGAAATGAGCAGTAAGAGCTTCATTCATTTCCCCAGTATTCTGATCCAATGGCTTGTGATAGAAAGTTCCAAATGTCGATTCTCTTCTCCAGCCTACAGAGGCCATGATTGTCGCTAATGACACATTTCTGGAAGCTGCCATACTTGTGGATGCTCCTCGAATTGAATGTGGTTTAAAACGAGACAAGTCTATTCCTGCCAGTTTCAAGGTCAATCGTATCCATCGACTCAGAGTGTCTCTGGAGATAGGTTTATAGGGATGCTGATAACTCAAGAGGAGTTGATAATTCTTCCCTCGAAATATCCTAGTTCTGTCCATGTAAGCCTTGAGATAGTCTACAATGCACAGAGCTGGGTCTCGAATGAATTTTGATAAAACAATTTCCGGAGCATGTATTTTTGGGGTGGAGGTTTTTGTGATTTCTCCAATTGATATCCGTACTTCGTTTTCAAAGAATCTAACATTCCTTATGTCCAGCTTACTAATAGTAGCCCCTCTCCTTCCCGAGAGAAGCATCAACAACATTGTTACTTTGAAAGTGAGCATCTTTAAAGATAAAGTTTGATGAGGATGCCATGTCTTAAGAAATGTAAGCACAACATCAGGATTCCATGTCACACTATAACGCGGTAATGCTGGCCGTTCATGAAATATTCCTTTCATAAATCTTTTGATAATAGGATCCTCTCCAATACTTTCACTACTAATTGCAGCTACAGCGCTTTTACCACTATTTATTGCACTATAGCCCAGTCCTTTCTTGAACAAACTTGTTAGAAATTCCAAAACTATCTCTACAACAGGATTAAAAGGATCATGACCTTGTCCCCAACAAAATTCCATCCACTTGGAAATATAAGATGCATACTGTTTCATAGTACTCTGGCTCCATGATGCCATTAAGATTTTGATAGTGTCGTCTGAAAATCCTTGTTTTTCAAATTTTTTCCTGATAACCTGCAGGCCATCAATTTGAGTTTCTTTACCATAGGATGAATTCTTTCCCTGTCCACTGGGTGTTGAATCATGTGTTTGTGATGTGGGATGATCACCGGAGTGCCTTGAACTAAACACATCAATTTTGGCCACCATGCCTGAGTTGGCCATACTGGTACGACAATTCTGCTCTGTCTGTCTCGACTTTTTGTAATACTCTCAATATAAGGCTGAAAGGAGGAAAAACATAAGCATAAAAGTTTCCCCAATGTAAATGAAAGGCGTTGTTAAACATAGCAAATGGATCAGGCTTCCAAGATACATAGGGCATCACCTTGAAGTTCAATCGTGAGGCAAACAAGTCCACAGCAAACGGCCCAAAAACTTCTTTGACCAAATTGAAACTGTTTAAGCTAAGCATCCACTCAGTTTCACTACCTTTTTTGTTTCTGGATTCATGATCTGGTACTGTGTTCTGTACTCCAGGTATATGAGAAGCTGTCAGAAAAAGTTCTTTCTCTATACATATTAACCATATGTCTCTAGTGATTGCATTCAGCAGTTTCTTACAACTTCCCATTTTATTTATACATGTGACTGTAACACTATTATCAGTGAATAAATGTATATGCTGATTTCTCAAGTCTTTACAAAAGGAAAGTAGTCCCATTTTGACTGCTAACAATTCAAGAAAGTTTATGTGTAGAATTTTCTCAGCATCATTCCACGCTCCTCTTGTTTTCTTTCCTTCAAAAGTAGCTCCCCATCCCCATGAGCTAGCGTCTGTTGCCAATGTTGTTGAGAATTCTGGCATAACAATGGGTTTTGGATATTTCCATACATTCAAAATCCACCATTTTAAATCGTCTTTTACATCTTGCGACAGAACAATACTGGCTTCATAATTCCCTTTGTGCAGTTTTATCTGCTTGTTTCTATAGATCTCTATTCTCTTGTAGAATATAGGAGTAAACATGTTTCCTGGATTAACAGCCACAAATTTGCCTATTATCCTGGATAATTCTCTGATGGAGATATTGTCTTTAGGTAGAAAGGTTGTGCAACCCTTTTTACTGTAGGTTCAACACTCAATCTCCGGGAATCCAATTTGAATCCCAAAAATTCAATAGTCTGTGTCGGAATAAACACTGATTTTTCCTCATGAATAGTAAACCCTAAGCTGTCAAATAATTTGACTGTTTCACAAATGTTCATCCTACATTCATCAAAGGTATTTCCTTGCAGTAAGAGGTCATCTAAGTAAGCAGTTAAAATATGTCCCTTAGACCTTAAATATGATAATGGGGCTTTCAACAGCTTTGTAAAAATTCTTGGGGAATGTTTATATCCTTGAGGCAAAACATTAAATTGGTATACTATACCCTCACATCTGAACCTGAAAAATTTTTTACAATTTTCTGCTATGGCAACAGAATAGTAGGCATCTTTAAGATCAATCTTAGCCAAATAGCAGTTAGGTCTGATTAAATTTATGGCAGACGTTAAAGATTCCATTTTGAAGTGTTGCTTTTCCAACATGTCATTGAAGTTTTTCAAATTGAGAATCACTCTATGGGAACCATCTGCCTTTGGCCGAAGAAATACGTTGGACATCACTGAAATTTCTTTATCCATGTCAACTTTGTTTATAATGCCTTTCTTCAAAAACTTTTTAATCTCTTCTAACATCAAATTTCTCTCTTCCTTAGAATACTGAAGTTCTTTCTTATCCTTGGGCTTATTAACTGACTTTAGTTCGAAAGGTACTGTTACTCCCTTAACAAAGCCCAATATTTCTTGGTCAGACGTTAAAGTCTTCCAGTTTTGCAATTCTAATTTTATTTTGCCTCCTTTAAAATTTTTACTTGTATTTTTAATCAAGGGTTTTGCTTCTTGTGAAATAGAATCCAGGGTTACTTCTTCCAACTTTGTCTGTTTTGTCCCCTCCACTGGGTTTGGAATTTCCTTTGTCCCGAACCAAGCAGATGGGCCTGTCCTGCCTGGTTCTGGTTGTAGTTTTTTGAAAAACTCGGTTTTAGTTGGTTAGCCAATTTTGCTGACTTATTTAGTTCCTCCACCTTTTGAGATAAGTTTTCTCCAAAGAGAAACTCCAACGATTCTCCTTTCCCTTTCCCTGGTGTCCTGTTGCAGAGAGGCTGAAACTCTTCTTTTAGTCCAGTTTTGATATTCTCCTTCCTTCTCACTGTTAATTCTGAGACACAGGCAGTGGTCATTTTCACAATGTTCTCTGCACATCGTTCACACTCCTTCAAATTTATCAGGGTGCCTTCTTTCCTTGCTGACCTCATCATCTCTTTCAATTGAATAGCTGCTGTCAGACTCTTTACAGCTAAATTTTGGGTTTTTTTGTAATTTCACATCCTTCGACTTCTGAGTTTTTGATAGCTGCTTCCATATTTCAAAATTTGTAGTGGGAACAGTAAGGCTTGGACAATTTTCAGGTTGAGGGTATGAGTCACATACCATTTTGATTTTCCCTTCATCAATATTTCCATGCAACCCTTCTTCAACACTGACCGCTAGTGTTGCACTTATCTTCGGACCTAGCTTGTCCTTGTCTTTCAGAAAATCCGAGAAACTATCATCACTATCCTCCTCCTTTCCTTCCAAATCACTCTCCTCGGAGGAGAACTGCTGCTGAATGACTTTCTTTTGTTTGCCATTTCCTGTCTTCTTCTTCTTCTCCTCCCTCTCCTTCTTTTTATCTTTAATCAATAATGCCACTGTTGACTGAAGAGCTGAGACAGATTCTTTAATCTCTAACATGTCACTATCAGGTTTTTCAACCCTCATAGGCCTAGATCTAGTTTGCTGTGTCACACTCTCTTCCTCTGAATCGCTTTCAGCAACATCATCACTGTCAATATTTGGGTCCACAAATTTTCTCTTCCCCTCCCACAAATCACTGAGATTCAACTGTTTTATTTTTCGTTTTCGCCCAGAAGACCCTGTAAGGTCCCTGGCATCAGGGGCATCATTGGATCTATCCCCTTCCTTTTGCGTGTTTCAGTTCCTCTTGACTTCTCTGCAAATAGACATAGACTAGGTATGATTCATCTCGAACTCATTCAACTAATATGACACCTTAAACGATAATCCAGGTCCAGTCTGGACCAGATCCAGGCTAGATTGTCATGACCTAAAACTAAGAGTCTGGATCTAGAGATTAGACCCGATCTTATCCCTTAATGTCCCTCAAAGTGCAGACGTCCAGTCTAGTCTAGATCCAGACTAGCTGCTGCATCATGTTCAAGATGGAAAATAGTCTATGTTCTTCCAATAACTAATCCAAAGCCTTCTTCATGCACCATGTTCCTCCCCAACGGGTTTAGTAACGGAACCCCTGTACGGTCTGTCAATAACTAGACTAGACCATGCGAACCAATGATCAGCCAAGAGTGGAACAGATCGTTCGCAATCCTTAGATCATGCAGACACCATCATAACCCCCGTGATAGCCTAATATCCATAGGTCCCGTCCCCGTAATCTTCTGCAATCCCGGACTAGACCCTGCGAACCTATGATCAGCCAAGAGTGGAACAGATCGTTCGCAATCCTTAGATCCTGCAGACGACATCGGCATCCTAACCCATGTGATAGATTAGATCTAATATCGATAGGTCCCCGTAATCTCCTGCAATCCAGGACTAAGAAGGTAAAAACCTTCTCAAGGACTGAATAACTTCATCCATTATCAATTCTCTACAAATCCTCTCATCATTTATACTATTCCTTTATGTGTAAACAAACCAATCCTAAAAAAGATTCTCTTCAAAAAAAATTTTTGACGGTAGACAATGGCGGCACTCCAGCGTATGACGGTTGCGCGCGCATTCATGCTCTCTCGCTAAGTTCCGAAACTTACGGAAAGTAACGAAGTAAAACCACCATTTGCTTGAATGACTGCGTTGCATCTCCTGTACATAGACGCCACAAGATTGTTAGTGAGGTGCCTAGGAACATTCCTCCATACATCCAGAAGAGCTGCCTGCAGCTCCTGGGCTGTTCTAGGGCGTGGTTGTCTCCCTTCGAGACGCCTTTCTAATTCATCCCAAAAATGTTCTATGGGATTTAAATCCGGACTGCGGGCTGGATGAGGCAGAAGAGGGATTCCATGACGTTGTAGAAAGTCTTGCGTAGCTCTAGCCGTGTGCGCCCATGCATTATCTTGCTGTAAAGTGAAATTTGCATGTCGATGGAAAAAAGGTATGATGTGTGGTCTCAGAATTTCGTTGATGTAGCGCTGCGCAGTGACTCCATTTTCCCGTCCTTGGCCTTGATTTTGAAAGAATACTGGCCCTATTATCTGGTTGTGAGCAATTCCACCCCATAGCATCACCCGAGGTCCTCCCCATCTGTCTCTTTCCAAAACACACTCATCTAAGAAACGTTCACCTGTGCGACGATACACTCGGATTCTGTTGTTTGCATTGTCTATGCAAAAGAGGCTCTCATCGGTGAACAGGATTCTCGACCACTCTCTCATGCGCCAGTTTATGTGCCTTTGTGCCCAGTGAAGACGATCCTGGCGATGCCGAGGAGTAAGAATAGCTCCTCGATATGGTCGTCGACATTGAAGATTCTGGTCGCGCAGTCGGTGGCGCACAGTATGTCGACTGATGCGTTGTCCATGCACACCAATAGTGTTTCTAGCAGTCTCTGCTGCGGTAGTAAAGCGATCGGCCACATGACGGTGAACAATCAGGCGATCTGTACGTGCATCCCTTACCCTCGGTCTGCCACTTCTCGGCCTGTCTGCTGTTGAGTGATTTTGCTGAAAACGTTTTCGAAGGCGATAAATCGTCGAGATATGGACACCTAAGGCAGTCGCAACCACCTCTGGTCGTTCTCCCGCCTCTAATAGCCCTATATCTCTCTCTCGATTTTCCACACTTAGGCGAGGCATCGTTGTTGCGGCTTGACCGACTATAAATTTGAGCTTCCCCTTTATACAGATGTCTGAGTGAGCACAAATCATCATTTGTTATGCACTTTCCACGCAACTTACATACTCCCACGTGCTTTTGTTTGAATAAAAACTCAAGGGGCATAACTCTCAAAATTAGAGAGTGAACTAAACTCCTTTGCTTGAACACGTTACAGTGGTATCTCTTGAGTCGAATGCATCGGATATTTTTAGGACAGATTATATTATTCAATGAGAAAATAATCATGAAATTTTTCGCGTTTCTTTTGATCGTGAGTATATATACTGTATATATCCAGAGCAGAGTGTGATTAAGGGGGAGGGGTGAGAGCGGAAAGAGAAAAGCTGATTAGGTGAAACTTAGTAGATCATATAAAACCACATGAGTGTCAAGCAGATAAATTTGTATTACACATAGTAATAATTATATTGTTAAGTACACGGAGTTAAAGGGTCCAACGAGTTCTTGGTAGGATTTCAATCACCACTCTAGATTTATATTGACTCTCTCTCTCTCTCTCTCTCTGTGTGTCTGTTTCTCTCTCTCTCTCTCTCTCTCTCTCTCTCTCTCTCTCTCTCTCTCTCTCTCTCTCTNCTCTCTCTCTTTCTCTCTCTCTCTCTTTCTCTGATTCAGGCTGCAGTTTACCTGACTGGTTTGGTGACAACTGCCACTACAAGTGTCACTGTGTCGGTAATCTATGCCAGCCAAGCGGAGAATGTGAACAAGGCGTAATGTGTGAAAAGGGTTGGTTTGGTCCTGCATGTCAATATGGTAAGTTTGGATTTGCTTCCTTCAAGTTTTCGGGTGATTTGAAGGGATACGCCACTGATGTACGAATTAGCTGTTTTCCATCCCAGGAATTAACTACACCAACATACTTAGTGGGGGGCACTTTACCTTTATACATGATCCAGGAATTTGAGATCCAAATATTTGAAATAGCTATTTATTCCTCGATGCAGTTTAAAGACTTATGTTGATAGAACATGTTCTTGTTCCGGGCTTTTAATTTGGAATTCGTTGCCAGCAACGATTCGAAATGCAGCCAGCCCCGATTCTGTTTTCTGAGTGTGTGTGTGTGTGTGTGTGTGTGTGTGTGTGTGTGTGTGTGTGTCTGTCTCTCTCTTTCTCTCNTACTTCAAAGCCCCTTTCATTGTTAATATTACTGTATTATTATTATTATTATTATTATTATGTAACGCTGACTTAAAGTCGTGATAATCCGTGTTGAGTATTCCACGTAAAAGAGGCTGGAGAAAAATTGGAGTTTTAGCGCCTGTGACCTTTGGCCGCCATTTATTCCCTCATAAAATGTTCAAATGTGCTTTTTTAAAAAATTAAATCCCGGCATGTTTGTGGCTACATTATAAAACAGACAAACCAAACATCCATTTGCTAAGACAGAGCAACTGCATCGAAACATTGGACATTTTATGAACCAGACGGTATATTGAATAGTCAGGGATTCAAAAATGTGATTTACATGGTCAGTGCAAATTAAATAGTTGCACGAAAAATTGAATGTCATATATGGATGTAATCCCTTAAATGCATTATACTTTTCATAATTATCAATAGGACGAGTTTACTGTTATAATTTTACTATGAATGATATTTTATTAAGAAGAATTTTGTCATCCTTTCAAAACAGCGGATTTGAGCTACACCAATGCTACAAGTCCCACACCAAACTTTTTACGTGACGGAGATGACATGGCCTGCAATTCAAATTCAAGCGCTCAGTCTGTAACAATAACTTTGACAGGACATTTTCCATTTACCTGGTTTAGAGTACGTGTACAAAATGCAGGTAAGGCAGCTAGAAGTATATGGAAACTACATAGTAACACCAAGTATTATGAAGACTACAAGTTCGCTACTGTACAGACGGCAATGTCTGAACTTGTTACACGGTGCAGCGTTACATTTTAGTCACATTAGCAGTACTTGTATTTGTTCTGTGCAGCCACTCAGTCCACATCTCATCACAGTTGCTGGAATAACAGAGATAATAGTTATAGCTTTGAAAATGAGTTATGTTAAGTTAGCATTCTCTATGTTTGTCTTTAAATAGTGGAAACTTATAACATAACGTTAAACTTTGTGCATTTGAGAATTAGTCAGTACACTCTTGTATTGTTCAGGAACTAAGACGTTTATAGTAGATTTTAAAATTTACTGTTTAGCTCTAAACTCCCCCAAAATGTCACTTGTGGCTATGGGGGTTTAGATTTCTCGAGATATTTAAGGTGTAAACATAAAGGCATTACGAAATGTATCATACCATACATGTCCAAAAAGATTGAATACAAATGGACTTGAACGATCAAGGTGAAACAGAATTCAATATGGTCATTTCAACAAATTACACGTGATCTTATATTCTTGTTGGCTGTTATGATAGCACTGAGACTCTATGATAGTGAATTAGATTAGTCGATCACATCGGGAGGGTGGGTCAGTAGGACTGTGCTGGTGGTGGTTGGGGGCGGGGAGAGTGTCCAAATTAAATGCCACTTGTACTATACTATACTCTACTCTACTCTACTCTACTCTACTCTACTCTACTCTACTCTACTCTACTCTATTCTACTCTACTCTACTCTACTCTACTCTACTCTACTCTACTGCACTGCACTATACTATACTGTACTGTACCGTACCCATACTATACTATACTATACTATACTATACTATACTATACTATACTATACTATACTATAGTATACTATAGTATACTATAGTATACTATACTATACTATACTATACTATACTATACTATACTATACTATACTATACTATACTTAACTATACTATACTATACTATACTATACTATACTGTACCGTAGCGTACCCATACCATCCCATCCCACCCCATACTATACTATACTATACTATACTATACTATACTATACTATACTATACTATACTATACTATACTATACTATACTATACTATACTATACTATACTATACTATACTATACTATACTATACTATACTATACTATACTATACTATACTATACTATACTATACTATACTATACTATACTATACTATACTATACTATACTATACTATACTATACTATACTATACTATACTATACTATACTATACTATACTATACTATACTATACTATACTATACTATACTATACTATACTATACTATACTATACTATACTATACTATACTATACTATACTATACTATACTATACTATACTATACTATACTATACTATACTATACTATACTATACTATACTATACTATACTATACTATACTATACTATACTATACTATACTATACTATACTATACTATACTATACTATACTATACTATACTATACTATACTATACTATACTATNGAGGAGGTAGCCACTATAATGGGGGCAGGGAGCTGTGTGATATTAGTAATTACCGGGGATGTTTCAGTAACAGAGAAAGTGTCTTTTACCTTAAAATACCTGACCATCTTGATTGTGGCTTTACGTAAATGTCTTTATATGGCAAATTGTTATTACAATCACACATATAGATTACTTAAAAGAAGGCAAAATAATAATCATTATTCATGTATCTTTCCGTTTAGATTACTCATAAAATTACATTCTAAACTGTCGATTATCAAAGACAATTGCTGGCTAATTACATACATATTATATGCCCGTGCATAGTAACATGTCATCATCTGTTTCTTTAGCTAATGTAATATCAGATCGTTTGGACATTTTTTTTTTTAAGGAGACTTACAACATGATGTCACTCTACAATTCAGAAACACTTCAGGCTCTGCTAGCGTAGGGTGTGGAAATATGAGAACGGTTTTTGTAAATGACCTAACCTTGGATATCTACTGTGATGTTCCTGTGACTGCTAACCAAGTGATTCTTACAGGAGATGCTGCCAAGAGTCTCTGTTCTCTTTTTATCAGTGGAGGTAAGCATACAGTTCAAGTGTCTATGGTGCTAAACAAATCAGAATCAATGTTTAGAATCTGCCCTACGCTATTTTTTAATCCATCGAAACATGTAACCTATGTATGTGACACATGAGATCAAGGCTAACATAAACATTTCTACAACCTTGTGTTCACAGTACTAAAGTTAAGTGGAGGGTGTGTCATGAATCCCTTAGTGATCTCACTGAAAATATTTCTCAGATAATTAAAAACCATGCATCTACTTGATTAAATTCCGTCACACAGCCGCCAATGTCTTTTCCATTAATATTTTCTGCACATACTGGCATTAGTGTAGCTCACCAATTACCCATTCATAAATTGAGACTTGCGCACAAACGATCGGACATCTTACAATTATAAGAATTACATTAGAGCATTGGTGCTAATTGCATCATTAGTAGCATTCAAAACGCAGAGTTGATATAATTCTTACGATGGTAAGAGTCTGCATTCTTAATGTTCAGTCTCTCAATTAACTGAATGTCTTTCTTTCATTTAAACGATTATAAACAGTATGCATGTCATTATCTTTATTGACGAATTAAATACAATCTGATGCCACGTTTAAAGTATTGTAATTGTCAATTTAGCAATAGCAAAAGGCTGATTGGCAGTAACATAATTATGATCTCATAAAATGGTAGGTCTAAATATCTTTATCAAACTGTGTTGGATCTTTTCATTTACGAATCATCATGGAAGAAAACTCAAAAAAAAAAAAAATCATGTTTTGCAATAATAATATATATAATAATACTTTATTTGGAAAACTACCCCTTTACACCGGGGGTTTCACTGGTCGGGGTAACCAGCGAAACGTCCAATACATAATACAGTATAACTCTTTAAAGTGTCTATTTACATATAGAAATGTACAATCCATAAACTTACATTCATTTCA
>JAWQUT010000709.1:10878-26351 GCA_033807755.1 Ellobium chinense
TCTCTCTCTCTCTCTCTCTCTCTCTCTCGGCCGTGTTTAATTTTTTTTTCTTTTTTTTTTTTCGGCACCCCCGATTTCTTCTAGGCTCTTATCCCACCACTTTCCTTTCTCATTTTATCCCTTGCCTTCTCTCTCTCTCTCTCTCTCTCTCTCTCTCTCTCTCTCTCTCTCTCTCTCTCTTTCTCTCTCTCCTTCTTTCTCTAACACACTTCATCCCTGTAATTGTGCCCACCCAACCAGTGCTAGGAACCACCTTATTCTCCTCTTTGATCACTAAGACTGGCTCCTCCTTTCAAAAATACAAAACGTTTCACTGGTATTTGAGAGAATGCTTCCCTAGTCATCTTCTGTGGCCAACACAAGGATGTCAATATAGTTTTCGCGTCGATGTGCCCGCCTTTTTCACCGGCTCCTTGAAGCCTGTTAATTGATTTACGATTAGTGACGCAAATAGCACCGCCCCTAAGCACAGAAATCATTGACTGAGATGATGGTTAATTGTTAATCAAATCATGTCCAGTTATGCAGCATCTAAATTATCTGAAAGTGCTCCTCAAGCAAATGATAATTTTATACTCATATTGTCAGAACTGTACGTAAGTAAGATCTCACTAAGCTATACAGCTGACAGGTATGCATATACACTGTATTAATAAAGCGACTCAAACACTGCTCAGACAGTGCTCCTTTTATCAAATATTTATCCTGCCTCTTCTAAGATTACAGAGTTGCGATCAAAGTCAGGCAGTTGTTTACAGTCTTTACAAAAAAAAAAGCTATGTCGATTATATAAAAGGAAAGCATACAATTGAGTGCCGTGGATAGTTTTCGCATGTGGATAACGGACTGTCTTCATATAACGAGTGCTGATTGCCTCTCGTTTTTTGACGTCACGCCTCTGCCCCGCCCAAAGGGAAGCCAGTTATGGCCCGCGCAGTGTGAACATCCCGACTTTCAAGCAACGTTGTCTCGGTAGCGCTCGGGCGAAGAATACATAGAAGAGGTTGAAAAGTTAATACAAAGTAATGCAGATTTTTAATGCTGTGAAGCAGATAGCTATCCCTGTCCCTTTAAATACACAACTTGAATTACCGATTATATATGCCCAAAAGGCCTTCATTATTTAAAAAAAACCGAGACAGGGCCTCTCTTATTTGCTTATCATACTCTAGCACAGGAGGCTCACTCCTAGTCATGACGCATGCTCCACAACACCAACGATTTCTTTAAATTGTTTTGTGCAATAGGATTCATTAAAAAAACAGTGACCTGTCTCGGATTTTGGCACCCGGGTGGTGACAATGAGAAATTAAAGAATCACTAGCAGGTAGCAGGTTACCAAATCTAATAAGAAAGACGCACTAATGCGCTTTATTGACATAGTAGATAGCCTGTCTATTGCACAAGTTGCATTTACTAAATTCCAGACACTTCATTCTAGGGTTAGGGGAAGGGTCAGATCCAACTTATGATAATTCAGACTCTGCTTAACGGCGAATCTCCCCACCTTTGGCTAAACATAACTTTATCACTGAGGTGAAACCTGCAAAACATCTAATTACTTTGTTCTTGCAAGAAAGTGGATACAGTTGAAGGATTTGGCTTAAAGGACCTCCCCGAAAGTATCCCCAAAATATAATAATACTCCAAGTGTAATTCAGCCCTTTTATGATTATTTCAGTGTTGTTAGAAATGATTCCGGTGGAATGCAAAGATTGAAAATAACTATCATCTTCACGGGGGTATAATCTGGTCTGGAAGGGTACAATTTGGCTTAGCCCAGATTATACCCAGGGCATTAAAATGGTCTAGGCTGTTGTACATCCCGGAGTATACTTTGGGTTTGAGATATTCATATTGGCCTGTTACACCGGCATATTTTTTAATTGAGTGACTTTACTACTACTCCTATCTGTCATGGAGCTATCACTTCCTAAAAGTATCCATGATGCTGACAGTTTGAGATTCAAATGTTATGAGTGTTTTGATATTTCTCATTTTATTTTATTTCCAGGTGCAGGCAAAGGTTACAATATTGGTAAAAAGCTTTGTTAACTACCCTAATAGAGTTCAGGAACTGATGATACTTGGTCCTCAACATAACGTCATAAAAGCCAAGAAAATGATCAGAGATCTAATGTCCCATGCAGACTGTAAGACTGACGTGCCTGAATTAATGGCATAATCTCTCACAGACATGTGTATATGTTTTGTTGTACATGTTGAAACGTAGTCAGTCAGTGACCAGAAACAGATGGTTTGTAACGAGTGGTTGTTGATTTTAGATTAATGAAATGAGTTATACATTCATGTCATTGTGGTTTTTCAGTTTTTTATATAAAATTCGCCCTGCTGAGCATAGAAGCATGTAACATGTATTATACAACATACTGTATCATCATTTCCCACACTTTAGAGCCAATATGTATTGTAATGTTAAAAGGCTCTATTCAACTTTTAAATGAATCAAACCCATCAGCAACTTTGCCCTTTGGTGCAATTCAGTCGTATAATTATTATTCTTATCACGGTCGCAATATTATTTTATCTCAGAGATCTCAGCATTCAATATTGATACTCTTAACATCGCGTATAGCTCTCTTCACTCTGAAAATTGTGGGAAAGTATGAAAATCAGGTAGAATTTTATCCATATTCATTAAGTAAGCTTACTTCATTTTGTTAGCCCTCATAATATTGGGCTCTGTAATTGGTATTTTTGAACGAAATGTACTTCTGAACAATTTAGCCAAGAAAATGATAACAGATTGAAAGGGAACACCTTTTAGGCATAGATATAACTGTTTAATGGGTTTTGGACTTGAAGATAATGCTATGGTAATACATTCATTATATAATATCTACTACAATTGCTAGTGAAATTATCAGTGAAGAGGGACCTTATTGTAAGAACATAAATATGTCATGGCCATGCTAACAACAGCTTATAATTGGGTTTCACTTTATTAAAATAGATCTCAGGTTATGTACATGTGAACTAGAAGTATAATGTAAGCCCCCCCTCCCCCTACTCTAAACAAACACACACAAAATCCACCTTTTTTTGGCCTCGTGGGGAATTCTCTTTACAATGCTGTACAGTGCGATTCGTTTTGTTCATAAGGTTTCTTGTATCCATTAAGCTCAAGTATTTTGATAGCGTATTTAATATGAGGGATTTCATTCTGATAAAGTGTTGCTCTATAACTGTACATCACCACCACCCATGTCTGTTTTTATTGTTTTTATTATTTTTGTTACAGTGTCAAATATATACATTGTATCATGCTGGTCTAGACTGGTTGTTTATAAAGTAATGAGGAAAATATGTTTATAAGTCCTCTCTAAATGCAATTAAGGATTAAAAAAAGAGAGACTTTATGAGGGTCAGTTGTGACCTATATGAATATTTTATGCAAAAATATTGCAATGGAATCGTACTTGAAAGATCCAGACGACTGTGTTTTATGACATATTAAATTTAATGCACGAACGGGGACTCTAGTTCTGAATGATGATCTTAAAGACTAAACATGAAATAAAATGCTGAATGGCAGAGTTATGATTGAGGTATGAAGGAATATATTATACATAAGTATGCCTTTTTAATGTAAAAAATATCAAGACCTAATAGGAAACTTTTATCAAGAACTACAGATTTTATAATATTATATGAATGTGAGAGTGTATCTGACAAATTTTTACAGTTGTCCATTTTCACTGAAACCATTCTCGTATTAGACTTAGAGCCTTGTATTAATAATTTCATGAGTCAACTCGACAGCCTAACGAAAAAGTTCACACATTTTTTGCAGGATAACAATTTGAATATCTGTGCGAGACAAACACTCTGTAAAGCACATTTTTAGGTGAAAATGAATGCATGTATTGCACATTTCTATGTATAGATACTTTAAAGACTTGAATTCTGTTGCATGTCGGACATTTTGCGGGTAGCCCCGAAGGTAGACTTTCTTATTTGCATCGTAGCTAAGCATCCTAAACAAGCATTTGCAAAGGTGTGAGGTTGGTAACCGCAATGGTCTGTCATAACATTTTATGCTTATTTTAAAATTTTCTATAGACGCTGCGATATCCTCCCATTTTACAGCAATTCATTTAGTGTCACTTTCCTATTTACATTCAGTTTGCAGTTAAAGACAGCTTTGACACATTTATATTTGTAATGACAATTGTTTTCAATGATGTGTTACTTATACCACTTTACACACTGCTGGCATATAAAATAGCTGGTCTTATTATTAAGTACCAGATGATTGTGGTAAATTCTTTGTGACTAATGTTGCAGTTTTTTTTGTTTTGTTTTGTTTTCAGTTAAAATGTTTTTGATTGCCCTTATTTTCTAATTTATTATATCCCTTCCAATATGAGATTTGAACTGAGGCGCTTAACGTTCATGAGACCAAAATCCCTAAGTATTTATACTCCTGACAATTTTGTAAGGTTTCCTAACTTCCATTTCTTTCTTTGTTCAGTCACTCGCCAAATATCGTCACCTTTGATTTTTTGGAGGTTGAAAATAAGTCCCCTTTTTTTCTGTTAATTTATTGTGACGTTTAGTGTAAATCACGCCTCTGAATATGAAATTAGGGCTAAGTCACTGGCAAAACACAAAGAAGTAATTATTGATTTTCTTCTATTTTAAATCCCAATTTTTCCCTATTTCTCATATCAGTCAGAAATTTGAGTAGAATGGCGCAGAGTACTGGCGAACCAGGATATCCCTGCTTTAGACCTTTCTCGTGTTAAAAAAAAAATCATGTGGCACTTGCCAAAAGATGATGTATCTGTTAAAGATGACACTGGTCAACTTAAAAAAAAAAAATGTTTTCCTCTGTTTTGATTAGATATATAAATTCTATATAATTCGAGGGCACTTATTTCAAATATGGCATCAGAATTTCCACGGTACAGTTTTCTACAAATTCTAATTCTTTATTTTGTTAATAGATATAATAAAATGTAAACTGCTCCCTACCATTTCCTCCATCTCCCACCCTCCCCCTTCCTATATTTCTTTCAAATATGTCTACACTGATATCTAAATGTCTTAAATCTGTATCATATTGATCTATGAGTAAAACAGAAACACGAATAAGCTTAAATTTTTTTCTTTTATTTTAATATAGTATGAAAGCGTCGTTACCTATTGATTAAACATTCTTATCTCTGATTTACGGGCACGAGCTTCCCAAGAACAATACCTTATCAGGCACCAAAATATTTTGCCAGTATGACAATATCCCATCTTCCTTGATACCTGGTTTCAATCGGTTTGATATCTTGGTGGAACCTTTCCCCTCACGTATGGCACCAAGGTTTTTCAGGAAGTTAACCAAGTGGCTTTTCAAAAAGTTCAATATAACACTCATGGACAAGAGCTTCCTTGTTATCGGCTTTGAAGTTTCCAATGAAGCTGAAAATTATTTTTTGAAAGGCAGCGATTTGGTATTACTGTCCCTGTAAACTTTTTGTCTTATCTGGGGACCATCAAATATCCCTGCATTGAGCTTTCATCTGAACGTCCTGGCAATTTCGAACACAGTGAGTTAAATCATTGTCTTTCTTTATTTAGGGCATTGGCAAACTGTTTTATGAGTCCTAGTTTGCTGTGAAAAGGTAGAAGCAAGAGATTACCTTCCTTTGACTTTATGTTATTAGATTTATTTTTACTATAATCCTTTAAAAAGTCCAAAAATATCTTTGAGGATTTCGATTTTTCCCACGTATTATGTCTGAAAGTGTGTATTTTACTTGTGAGGCCCTGAAAGCTATGTTAACTTTATTCCGTCTACTTTTGCATAGTTCCTCAATTGTTTCTTTTTAATTCTGGTAAAAGGTGTTCGTTGTTGTTTTTTTTTTTCTCTGATTCTCTCTGAATTTGATTCATCATTGTTCCTCTGTTTTTTAATATTTCTGTCTCACCGTTTCAAAAGCTCCTGGATTTGTATTTATGATTATTACTAGTTTACTTAATAATTTACTTTCATCACTTTCAACTTTCAACACTTCAACCTGACTTTCCACGCTTCCTGGATATCACCTGCAGTTTTACAGCTGTGTTTGTTTCAGTCACTGAAGTTAATTTCTATATCAACATTAAAAGCTTCCTAATCAACCTTGCTGTCAAACACCCTCTTCATAGAGGTTTTTTTATTCTCTTTGTTTAACTTGTGACTGGCTTACCACGCTACACAACATACCACACTCCGCAGATTAAAACTCCAATTCTATAACACTGTGATCACATTCTATGCCATAGACCATAGTTGCTGTCCTCATCAATGTAAAAGGTGTAAACTTTCTCTGCTAAAGCAGAGGATGTCAGCACATAATCATTTATTGGTGGTGGACGCCTCTTTTTTACATGTCAAAATCTGTTATTTGTATTAGCCAGCACCAGCAGTAAGGTTGAAACTC
The DNA here is from genome assembly GCA_033807755.1 of Ellobium chinense. Classification (NCBI taxonomy): domain Eukaryota; kingdom Metazoa; phylum Mollusca; class Gastropoda; order Ellobiida; family Ellobiidae; genus Ellobium; species Ellobium chinense. The sequence continues at coordinate 17,319 of JAWQUT010000709.1, forward strand.
AATTACTTCTGACAAGTGATTACCACTAAAAGTAGGGTTGAAACTTTGTACTGTTCTGTTGGTAACATGACATTTTTTTAATAGTTTGCTACTGAAATCCCGTAAGAGAACTATATTCATATTAATTCTGAAATATTATTAAACAATTCCCAGAAGTATTTTTTTTTTGTTGGTTTATCATAATTATTTACTTGCATAAACACAATGCTTGTTGCTGTATTTCTTAAACATCTATAATTTATATGGATCCACATTCGCTCAAACTCATTTGCCATTGAATTTAATTGGCTGTCATTCATCACTCTAAAATTCTTTTTTACATACAGTCTGATTCCACCTCCCTTTCTCTTATTTGCTCGGTATTTTCCCACACAAACATGTTCTGAGTCTATCAGTTTGCTATATAAAGTCTTAGTTGTCATTCCATGTATTAAATATGTTAATGTTCAACATGGACGATACGGTTACGGTTTTCTATACGGATATTTTTAACTTTTGTCCTAATCTTCTTTCTATGCATCTTCCTCCATTATTATTACTGGAGAATTGAGAGTTTGCCTTAGCACGCGCCAGGCCATCTTCCAAGGTTCTGAGTCGGCAAACCTTGGCCTTGTGCCCTGGGTTGCCACACTGATAACACTTTACTGGAGCCAGACAAAATGGCTTAATGGGTTCCTTCTCCCTACAAATGCATCGCGTTGTGTTTTGTCTGTTATTATGATCGGGAAATGATTGGGATGATGAGAGCTATTGAATGCTGGCCGAGGCCACTTTGTCAGTGGGTCAGGCTCATGTTTCTGTTGTCCTTTGGTATTGTGTAGCTGGTTTCCCCTTTTCTGCTGGTGCTGTTCATTAGTAATTATTGCCTTTTTCAATTAGCGCTAATGATTGTCCCTGCTTCCACCTCCAAGTGCTGTTAATCGTTTATATTTTCTTAATAAATAAATGAGAGACTGCTAGATGATAAGTGCAAGCCGTTGAAAGACAACAGATCCCGGTTGACCTCTCTATTTCTCAGATGAAAGATTTCACCATTGTCGACGAATTTCGTTCCCAGCCCTTCGACATTTTCTGTGATCAACAAATTGTAGTCTAACAGTCTATTGTTTCTGAGCTGGAGTAGTCTAGGGCCGATGTTGGATACGATCATATTGTCAGCTGTTTTCTTTGCTAGTGAGATCATCACATCAGCTTTTTCCTTAAATTCATCTTCAGTGGACTCTGAACAGTCGCTGGTTTCAGTGCAATGTAACTTCAAGCATGGTTGCAAATGTGTCGTCCATTTTTGCGCCTGCTGTTGTGAAGAGTCTGTTCTTTCCCTTGCAGCACAGATTTATTTATGATGGAGTCTCCCACGAGTAATAGGTTGAGCTGCCTAGGCTCTGTTTTCTTCTGGTTTTGGAAACTGTGCCCCAGGAAAACGTTTTCCCTGTATATCTGATCCGCCTCTGCAGTTTTTTTCTTTTTTTTGCAAGAGGCTTCACAAGGTCTCCTGTGGTGGCTATAAGTGCCTTCAACTGCTGTTGGATGTTCTGCACAATTTGCAGCAGAGTTCTGCAGTTCTGACAGTTCCATATCATTGGATCTTCATATATTTCTGCGCAGTCGGTATGGAACCACAACATGCACAAGCAGCACACTGTCATTTTGTGAGAATACGTAGCTATGCATATGTGAGTCTGGTCAGAGTTTGTTGTTGACTTTAAGCAGCTGCCTGAGGTTACCTGTCTTTTACGGCCTTTTCCTCTGTTCTGCTATGATTCTGCCATGCCTCTGTTTTTCATCACTGCTTTTCTTCGTTGCTTCACTGTTTTTGTCTTTGTGGAACCTGCATCTGTTTCTAGCAATAAGTTGCACTCTGTCGTTTGGGTTTTGACAGGTATATTGTTGAGGCTTGTCCCCACTGTGGAGAATCCTCCGCCTGATTTCATCTATGGCTCATCACTGATGTGCATTACTATAGGGGAGATAATTTTGGTCTATGTTTGATCATCGTCAAGGTTATAAGAGAGTTCTTGTCCTTTGTTTCTTCCTCTAACTGTGAAACGCATTAAATTGTATCTATTTTTGGCTTGAATCTATTGTTGGCTTGTATATATTGTTGTAGTACAAGGTGAAAACGGAGCACTTAGTGATAGAAGTGGGGAGTGAGCAGACACAAAGAGATGCTCACACAAATGAGGATAAAGGGGAAAGTGCTCAAGACGACAAATGCAGAGAGAAAATGGAAGAAGGAAAGAAAGTGATGTGGTGGGAATCGAACCCGCGACCTCTGCGTCGGCACCCATCGCCTTGCCGTCAGTTGGAATCAGGTAGACGTCTATACACGACCACGCCGCCACTCCAAAAAAGGTGGCTTAGTGGCCGGGGTCTTTCCCGAAGCCGAACAGTAGACTAGCAGTCATAGCGCTAAGCACGAGACAAGCTTCCCCACTCCCCCTCTTCAACCAACGATCGTTAAGCTTCATTTGTTAACTCAGCAAGACAAACACATAGACGTACACACAACATTAAACATCAATACCAGGCCGTTTCGTATAGTAGTGACATAGGTGTAGTACAGTGTGGAAAATATCCTATCGAATAAAAAAAAAATATCCTACCTTGTGTGAGCATCTGTTTGTATCTGCTTACTCCCTACTTCTGTTACTAAGTGCTCCGTTTCCACCTTGTACTACACCTATAATATATGAAGGGTTGCATGACAAAACGCATTATCCACCAATTTGAATTTTTAGCTATCTTGCATACTTCATGTAGCAGTAGGAGTATTTGGTATACAAGCATATTTCCACTCCATACAAAGAGAGTTTGCTACATCAATTCAGAATTAAATTTTGCATTTTACAAAAAAAAAGTATGCTTTGCATGTTTACGGTGGGGATCCTTCGGTTAGATTTATCACAATTTTAAATTACATGAAAAGGGGTTAAAAATTTGGCCTTCTTTTGCCGATCACAGGTCCGCACAAATGAAATCCGCTGAAGCCATTGGGAAACACTGCCTGCAACAATATTATTTGTTTACAAATTCAAAACTGAATTTCACCACTTTTGCGGTGTGGTTTCATGTTATATGATTATTTCTACACAATCTGTCCAAAGGACAGATTTTATACTCTGCTACTATCGACTCGGATAGTCCATTTTTTTTAACCAATTAGGCTCCTGCAACCTTAAGTGGATATTTTGGTCTCCCTCCCTCCATTCTCTTCCTTTCCCGGCAAGGCCAGGTTCCTCAGCTAGTATTGACCAAGGATGTACCGTATACTTAATATCTGAATATTTACTATAGAGGTTCTACTGCACCAGACGAGCTACCCCGGTCCCAGGGCACCAGTAGATTGTTAGATCGTTCCGCTCTTCGCGACTGATTGTATACAATGGTACAATCCCATTAAACTGCTACTATCTAAATTCCTCCTTTTTGGTGGGCCCTGTCAGATAATATTGGGGTGTAGAACTTTGTCAAAAGCCCTGTGATAAAGGTGTTTTAGGTTTCTGTTTAAGTACACTGGCAAAATCAGCCTAATTAGAAACTGAGGACCAAGTCGAAGGTGAGTGACTATCTTTGGAGATTTGTGAACATTTTTGGGGCATTGATCCCCCTTTTTCTTCCCCTTAAAAGATCGGGCAATGGAAGTATTTTAATCTCCAAAGACAAAAAAACAATTAAAAAAAAATACCGAAACCACAGTAGAATCTCTAGAATAACACAATCATCTAATTTATAAGGCCAGAAGAACAAAAAGCAATAGAAGCCAAAAACCATTACTGACTCCTATAAGGTAAGGTTAAAGTGGTAAATGCAATTTATCATCTTCCAACCTGTTGCAAGGTGTTTGTTAGTTGTTAAGGATGTTAAGGATATCCATGAATACGGTAGTGAAAAAATTTTCAAATCGGTTGATTAGGAGCCAGATTATTGCAATTTGAAAAGCATGCATAATTAATTAGGTAAACAAATGGGTGTCATGGTTACTAAAAAAAAAATTAAAACTAAATTAAAATACTGCTTAAAAGGAGCAGAGAAAGCTTAACTTTGAAAGGAGCCAAAAACATGACCACCCATTTTTGAGTCCCAAAACAAGCTATAGGGCCAGTTTAACCTTACCTTAAGACGGCGCATATAGTAAAAAATATCTAGCCCCAACTGAAAATGAAAGATTGCTAACTTGTCTGCCAGGAGCTTGTGGGTGGAATTGGTGTACCAAGGCTCGAGATGTTGGATTTCCGAACCTCGCCTCAAAGCTTAGATAAACATACTAAAGAGAGATTATTTTGGTGGCGTTGGTATAATAAATCAGTGCTTTGTCCTAATTGTGCATCAGTCGAGCCAAGCATAAAAAATGCATTGGTTCCATAATATAGTTACATACCGTGCCAGGGGGGCTCTAACCCCCGCGACCCTTCGCAAACGGACGCTCTCAAGTTCGCTTCCTTGTTATGAAGAACAGCTTTTTAAATTAGTACAAAGTAATGAAAATAAACATACACTAGTCTGCTATAAATTGGCGGCGAGTTCCACTTTTATCTCCAGTTCGACATCTTAAATGAGTGTTTTGTGATTGGGTTATTGATTTTACATTGTTTTCATGGTTACCGGTACTCTTAGAAATGGATTTCCAGTTGCCACGGTTAGTAAACTATACTACTGGTGTTCTTTTCTGTTTTGAAGGTCCGAGGCGCGTTTGGAAATCCTCTCGTTATTTTGTTCTTTGTACTCAGAACTATGTTTGTTTTGGTTCTGTAAAGTAAGAAAATGGGAAGCCACATCTCTTTTTTTTGTATTCTGTGGTTAGTCATTAGCAAATGGTACTCTTTTGGTTGGTGGCGCCGGTCACAGTGAAGACAGGTGCATACTTACTAGAGGTTTGTTAGAAGTTTGGCTCATTTTGAACAAAACTGGAAGAGAAAGCTCTGCAACATGGCGGCAACCAATTCACAAATTCATATTTGTTTGTGGGACATCTTGTCAACTGCCTTGTGTCGGAGGAGAATGGTGGTCTGTGTGCTAATGAATGAGGCAAAGATTTAGTATTGCAAACACTACTTGCAAGTCGGTGCACACAGTTCTCTGTATCTTCCGCATTAGTCGCAGTCATTCTAGCTTGCCTAAAGAGACTGATATTTCCATTGCTAAAGAAGACGTGTGGTTTCCCATTTTGTCAAATTGAAGGAACAAAACAAACATAGCCAGAACGCTTCTTATATTTTTTAATAAGCTTTATAGTATAATTTCATCATAATTACTCTGAGATTGATGGGGTTTAGGCCCACCTGTTCTTAATGACGCGCTCCGCCTCTGTTGATAACATGAACAAAGATAAAAAAATTACGTCCATACATATTTTCTCCGCATGTTATCTTGTTGTCTGTTTGCCTGAGTTTGCTCTTCTCGAAGTTTTGATTATTGTCTTGGCATTAAAGTTGTCAGATGTTTATTTGTTAGGATTTTACATGGGAGAAAATGTACCATTAATGTGGGTGTTGTTGGTGGTGACTTTAGGAGCATCAACATAAAGACGACACCTTTACACATATTGAATTATCTAAGAATCATTCCTTACCCAGGCGTTGATGACTAATCCAGGATACAGCTGCTGCCGTAGACCATGTGATGTTTGCCAACTGCCTACGTCTACGTGGCTCAAACTGGACGATGTCTGGTCCATTGTTGTTGCATGTCAGAGAGTGAGATATCAAACTAGCATAACTAAGAACGGTCACTTTTCAGATTCAGTATCGTTGCACGAGCCCAAATTATAAAAGCCTCTTTGAGCTATTTAACAAAGATTTCATCTCGGACCACGGGAACATTCCGAGATGGCAACGGCTGGTCTGCAGGTCTTTTGCCAGCAGTGTGCTCAAAGTATATACTGTTTAAAGGGGGAGGGGATGGTCCTTCATAATTTTAATTTAGATGAAATTAATGAGGTTAAAATGTGGCCTTCTTTTGCAGACCACAGGCCCGCACAAATAAGAAACGCTGAAGCCATGGGAGGCACTGCCCGCAACAATTATCTTTAATAAATTCAGGATTGAATTTCACCACTTCTGCATTGTGGTTTCATTTTATTCGATTATTTCTACACAATATAGAATATGCCTTCTATGTGCCACACACACACATATATATATATGTATATAATAACCTCTGCTTTTACTGGCTCTGATAGTACATTTTTTTTAACCACTCAGGCTCCTGCAATCTAAAAACAAAAAAATCTATTTTGGATTTCCTGTTGTAATAAGACCTTTTACGTTCATTGGAATGACATGAATAGAAACCATTTTCCACCAGAGTCTGTTGCTGGTTTAATAAAATGTTAAGTGAAAACTTTGCTAGCAGAGGGTTGGTTTTATAGGTACAAGAGTACAGAACAAAGCGTCTCGAGTTCATATATATTTTCACTCAAGGACAAAGTGTCGTATCTGCCATCGTAAAGCCCTATATCGAGCCTAAAAGTAATACTGAAAGTCTTATTTAGACTTACAATATTTTTTTTCCAGACAGCGATATGATAGTCTGAATGAAAAACTGACCACTGGAATTGCAATAATGTTAAAAGCATATATCACAACATCAGTTACTATAGTTCGGGTGCAAGAGTTTGGCGGATTTAAAAAATTATTAATGGATAATATTTCATGCCAGGGTGGAGCAGCGTGGTCTAATGGATACGGCGTTGGACTCAGGATCCTCAGTCCACCCCTCTGTAAAATGGGTACCTGGCTAAAGGCAGTGGAACATATTGTCAGAATGCTAGTGATCAGCGCCTATAAATGGCAGCGGCACTGTATGCTCCCCAAGGAGTCGAGAAAGTCCTAGAGTGATCAGGCCTGCTGGGGTAATAATAGTGTGAAGTCGCATGAGCGAGCATTAGCCTGGATATGAGACTAAAAATCGCATTATTATTATTATTATCAGACAGAATGACAGACTGACAGACAGAGCGAAAGAGTGACAGACCAAGTGAGAGACAAACAGAAAGACAGACAGACACAACCGCACATCCATTCCTCTCGGGTCTTTATTATTTTCATCATGGCAGTCATCATCAACATCCTCATCGCCATCATCATCATACTCGTCGTGAGTATCTGCCATCATCAGCTCTTAAGTGTAATTTTTTAGTGACGACTATTGACAATTAGTGCCTCAAACAAATCCTCTGTTGTCATACTAAGCCCATCTCACAAATCGAAGGGAAAGGCTATGGGGTCATTCCATGGTAACTGACGGGAAATTTAGAGAATATTTTTCAAACAAAGCGCACACGCACATTTCCTTATATTCCATTTTCTTTCGTTTTTTTTACACAAATAAAAAAAAAAGCAATGGCAAATTAACTGACAAAATTAACATTTGATATAAGAGATAAATTGGATCTCATATAATCACAGCTCATAGGGTTGGTAACTGATGGAACAGAACAAGTACCTTCGTGTTTACATGGTAACCCAAAGTAGCAACATTTCTGAGATTAAACTACGGATAATAGAAAAACATATTTTTATATACTCAGATAATACATCTTAACATCTGGATAAAACAATTTTATCCAACGACAATAATTTAGCACAATAGGGCCGGCTTCCTGAGTAACTGATGGGATAAAAAATTGGTAACTGATGGGACACAATGGTAACACAATATTCTAGAGAAGAAAGCTACTTTGCACATGACCATGTACGTGAGAAAAAATCTACTAAAAACTATTATTATTCCAACTAGTCTGCACAATGATGTACCAATTTGTTTTATAGTAAGTTTCTAAAATTTGGTCCTCAGGTAACATTTTGCATGGAATGACCCTATGGCGAACGTTGTCAGGTTTAAAGTTACTGCAGAAATATCAAGTCTTTGCGACTTAAAGCTCATTTTGACTGGTTGCAAGACATATGTTATTATACTATGCATTGGAGAATAACAATCATTGTTTCTGTTCTGTCCACATTTCTAGCTCTCCTCTGATGACCGAGTGAATTTCACATAATATAGTGGAGCAGCGTGGCCGAATGGTTTCGGCGTTGGACTCAAGATATGAAGATCTTGAGTTCGATTCCCGACCACGATCGTGTTGTAAGTGTCTTGGGAAAACATTTCATTCATATTTTCTTTAGTCCACCCGTCTGTAAAAGATAATGAAGTGAAAGATATTGTCAGAATGCTAGTGATCAGCGCTTGTAAGTGGTAGCAGTACTGTATACTCCTCGGGGATTTGAGAACATCCTAGAATGATCTGGCCTGCTGGGGGTAATAATAGTGTGAAGTAGCGTTAGCGCGCATTAGCCTGGATATGAGACTTTTCCTCCGCATTATTATTATCATTTATTGTTATTAGTCAATGAACTCCAAAGTTTAAGAGCCTCATATCAATATTTTCCTCGTGCCAGTATATAGGTTGTATGGTAAACCTTATAAGTCCAGAAAATTACGAACTGCTTAAGTAGGAATATGTGGATCAAACTTCCCTTCCTCAAATGTCCAGAATTTGTCAGAGTTTTCAGAAGACGTCTCAGCCACTCGGTAAAACTGCTCCGACTATTTATATATATCGGTAGTGGATTTTCCCAAACAACGAACCTCCGACTACTGAGTCATAAGGCCCATAATTATAAATAAACTAAAGTCTCATTGGAGTAATGTCTGGGAATTTCCGATTATTACAAATCCCGCAGTTCCAAGGAAAAGATACTAATAATAGAAAAAGAAGGGATGATGAACTCTATAACCGCATAAAGCCGGATGAGAAATCAATTTACTTTTTAACTCAAACGTCTTGCACAACTTCAGGATGTAGATCTACTAAGATGTTTTGTATAGTTACCAACATAACATAGGAATTTGTTACAACACGAATCGGACATGAGAGCAACGGCTGACCCAGAAACAAGCACGAATCGATGCTACGGCATGTGTGTGTATGTGTGTGTGTGTGTGTGTGTGTGTGTGTGTGTGTGTATGTGTGTGTGTGTGTTTGTGTGTGTGTATCTATGCGTGTGTGTGTTTGTGTGTGTGTGTGCGTGT
>JAWQUT010000709.1:46890-70117 GCA_033807755.1 Ellobium chinense
CTGTCACTAAAAAGAACAGTGTCATCAGCATACATCAGAAGAAATAATTTAAAATAATGAACAATTCCATCCACATCATGGTCAATGACAATGCCGCTATTCGTGTGTTGCAATAAATAGTTTTTAAGATCATTAAGATAGAGAGAGAAAAGGACAGGGCTTAAATTCTCGCACTCCCTTAAACCTACACTGCAGTTAAACGGTCTCAACGTTGCACCATTTAAAGATACACAAGACTTAATATTGTCATACATGGACTGTATTGTCCTGATCATATTTTTGCCTAATTTTGCGAGAGCAAGTTTGTTAAATAGCAGAGGTCTCTGTATGCTTGGGAAGGCTTTTTTTCAGGTCACACCGCTCTCCTCTGATACTGACTTGTCCAAATTCCCTATTATCGGTGCAGGAGTAATGAAGTTCTTGAGAAAGTCCATCTGAACCACTATTTAATAAAATGTCCTAGCTTACTTGGCAGCAGAACTACTCGGGACTGCGCTGACAGCCAGTAAGATTTCTCAACTTCGTCGGTCTTTTTTTTTTTTGGAAGTGTTTTTGGAGATAAAGCCTCTATAAAACTGTATAATAATATTCTATATATATCTACTGTGCATGCCCTGTAGTCTATTTCCAATCCAATTCAGACTGCTTCACTCAAGACTCGAGATGGCGGATAGCAAGCATCCATAGTTTCTATCGGTGGATCCAACACAATCTGGTGTAGAGGGCGAAGGTCACTATCCACGTGTTTGTATTCAATAGGACAACTGCAATTGTGTATTCATTGTGTCGAGTGAAAAAACAGGCATTGTGTTCGCAGTTNGGGGGGGGGGGGGGGGGAAGGGTGATTATATCAATATCTGTGAATTTACTTTGGACTGATTCCACTGTATTATGAAGTAAACGGAACATTCTGTAATTGAGCATGAGAATACCCACTTTATGACATTACTGTTATACTGAATAGATCAGGTGGTACCGGTACATATCCGTCCTTGCGTTACTAATAACATTAACACATTGATATTCACATTTACCAAAAAAAAGGAAACAGGAAACAAAAACAAACACATCATTTTAGTTCATCTTAGTATTAGTAACACCCTCAGTGACAATAACTTGGTAAGAGGAAAGGGTGAGTGAGTGAGTGTGTGTGTGTGTGTGTGTGTGTGTGTGTGTGTGTGTGTGTGTGTGTGTGTGTGTGTGTGTGTGTCTATATGTNCTCTCTCTCTCTCTCTCTCTCTCTCTCTCTCTCTCTCTCTCTCTCTCATCTTTAGGTAATCACGTTTATGGTTGTAATTCACTTTTTAATGCATTCTCTGTTTTTACTTTCAAGATACATCTCTAAAGCAATGAATAAAGGAATAAAGCTGTACTTTTCTTCTCTTCTCTGCTCTTCTCTTCTCTCCTCCCTCTCCTCGCCTCTCTTCTTTTGTCTTCTCATATCTTTTTCTGTCCTCTCCCCTCCACTCTCTTCTCTGCTCTTCTCTTCTCTTGGATAGAGCATTTTTTTCTTATAGGTTGGTCGATAAACCTTACATCCTCATAAGGGTTTTGAAATAGTGCATTGAAATTTTTATTCTATTTTTTTTTTTATCAAAGAGGAGTTTTCAGTGAGGCGATGACACATACACTTTCACAGCAATCAGAATTTAGAACAGCAGTAAGCTAGAGATAGAGACAAGATAGGGACAGTGAGCACAAGGGGTTAAGGGTCTACCCAATTTGAAACTGATTATTGGATTATAAGAGCAAGAATTGTCATCAGTTGACAAAAACAAGCCAATCGCAACGGGGAACTGATTCCAGGTACCCATTAGGCTGACGATGGCTGGGAGGTACAGCCGACATACCTTCCAAACGTAAGTTTAAAATTTGTGAGAGATTACAGTCTATACGTATGCAAATGACAAAACCAAAAAAACCCAAAACAACAAAAAACAGTAAAACTTCAAAATAACTAACGTCTGCATGACTATCATGTATAAAATTTCAAAATTAAAAACAGAATGTTGAAAACAGTGGCAAGAACTGGCATATTTATTCAGCACTATCTCACAATAATATCAGGAAAAGAAAATGATAAACACAGTTAACTAGGTCAAAGAACATAGTTCCGATAATGCTACATTGCTAAAAGCATGCTCTTTCTGTCTCTCTCTTTCTCTCTCTCTCTCTCTCTATCTTTCTCTCTCTCTCTCGCCCAGTCTTTTTCTCTTCTTCCATTGCCTATGTTATTAAAGCCTAGGCTGCCTACAAACGATCAGCTCTTCTCTTTGTTTCATTAGCGATATGAAACAAGTACATCCTTAAAAACACACATGGATAAACAATAGATTAACCAAGAAAATTACTAAATGAATTAAATAACTTTTATCAAACATAATATTCTAAAGACACTGGAGTTGACCGCAGTTAAAACATACTAAATAAATTTCTGAAAGAGAATGAGCATAACCTACTTACTGAAGAAAATAAGGAATATTGCGATGGTAATATAGAACTTGAGGAATTAGGGAAAGCACTTCAGCTCTTAAATAATAACTCGGCTCTTGGCTCAGATGGGATATCCGCTCCTTTTTATAAAATTTTCTGATCTAGCCTCAAAATACCAGTGTTTGAAAGTTTAAAAAAATCAGTTGAACTAAGAGAGTTGTCAGTAACTCAAAGAAGGGGAATTATTTCTCCAATACATAACTGCAAGAACTCATGTCGAGATCATTTGAATAACCGGAGACCGATAACTTTAACAAATGTTGACTACATAATTTATACAAAAGTCTTAGCCCTAAGGATGCAATATGTCATAAAGTCTATCATACATGATAATCAGAGTGGGTTTGTTAAAGGAAGAACAATTGAATCACATAATATCAGAATTATAGATGACTATCCAGGACACAAACAGGACAGACACACATGGTATGGTTGTTTCATTGGATTATTTTAAAGCTTTCGATATCATAGATTAAAAATGCCATACTCGCTGCCTTGGGGAAATTCAATTTTGGGTCAAATTTCAAAAGTATATTAGTACCATTCTGGCAAAAACAGAGAGTGCCTCTAAAAATGGATGACACAGTGATTTAGCATAGAAAGAGGGGTCAGACAAGGATGCTGTGTAAGCCCGTGTCCAATCTGTGGTGCACAGTTCAGTAAATGTGGAGTTCTTATTTTCTATTTCTTTTTTTAAACTGGCTCCGATCTGACAGCGAATATAAATCGTAACCAGTTCTGTGCATGCCCAGTTCCATTGTAAATCTGTGATCTAAGCTAAGTTGATTCAAAACACGGAAGGGACGTAAATTTGTGATACAAGTTAGTATAAAGCATGTTTTAGCGTTGTCAGAGGTCCAGTGAGAATCAAGACCTATGGTAAATTTTGCATGTAAAATACATTAAGCGAAGAAAGTTAGTGAACATGTGAAGCATTGACAATATCGACAAACTCAGCTTTAGGAAGTGAGTACTTGTACTCGTGTTGAGGGCCAGTATAGTGGAACTCGGTTAATACAACCACTACTTAATACAAGCTCCTGCTATAAAAAACATATTTAACAAGTCCCAGTTGCTTTGTTTATAATAAACACCATCTTGGATAACACAAAACCTCTCATAACACATCCTCTGTAGCTTGGTCTGAAGAGTGGTTGTGTTATCAGAGTATTACTGTATCAAGAATACTCTCTATGGACTAAAGCACAGGCCTTGTTTCTGTGCTTTTAGTCTGCTGTTCTCTAAAAATGGTGTCCTGAAAGTTTTAATTGCTGTGTTCAAGCTTACTCGTCCACAAATGTGTGTAGGTCAGCGGTCTAGTAATAATTACGTTTTGCGACAAGCAGAAAAGAGCCTTAACCACATTTTGGCTAATTCAAAGGTATTGGAATAGCATATGAAGCTGAATAATTGTGTGAAACAAAACAAAACAAAAATAATCTACTGTGATTCTGGTCCGAGATATTGTTGTTTAAAGTAGCAGGCGGTCATTCCAAACAGTGGAAAAACAAATTCTGAGATAATCGCGAATTGAAAAACACAAAGTTTGTACATACAATTCTTCTAATATGCCTGGCAAGAACTCAAATTTATTCACAATTAATGATCATTTGCGCATAAAATACATAGCATAGACTATGAATTTACTCTCGATTTCTGCGAAAAACAAAACAAAACAACAAAAAAAAATATGGTGGATGGCCCTATTCACTTTCAGAACCCCATACATTGTATTGTAGTAAATTTATAAGCTTATAAATTTCATGACTGTGCACTGTAAATTGTGGACTTTTTTTTCCAGAAAATTCCCGGTCTTTTTTTCTTCGTTTGTGACACTCTATATCTCAGTGCTTTAGTTTAGCGACATAAGCCTCATTTTTATTGACTACAAGACATTCTTTCAATTAATTTTTGTTCGCTATCAGGAACTAGGCAAGCTCAGCTATTGCTTGTCTTTATGCGTTTTTTTTTCGTTCTTGACATGTACAGATTAAATTATAGAAGATTAATTGGGAAGAGGATTTATAAAGCGAGAGGTCTTGTTAAATAGTTGCGGTCCAGGAAAATCCGTCGGAAGTAGCAGATCAAGTTTTTGCGCAAGTTGCAAATAACCTAATGTTTGCCTTCGATGTCGAAATGGAAGTTTGTTTACTTTCACAATTTATCAATATTTTAGCCACTTGCTCTAGAAGTTTGACTTTGTAATCCTGCATATAAACGCGTTTAATTTCAGCGGTGCGCGGATAATGTATTATACCTTGGGAACAACAAAAAGTGTACTTTTTAACAAAAAATACGTATTAACCATATACGTACCCGTAGTGAAGAAAAATTGGGACCAACAATACTGTACTTAGTACCCATGTTTACGTACTAAGCGTTTCTGTCTTAAGTATGTTCCTCTAATTATTTTCCATGTGTATCTAAATACATTCATGATGTTAGTTTGCCTACTTTAAAGCCATTTCGCACAGTTTTAAGATTCGTCACTTCCCGAAATTAAAATTAGCTTCTAGCCTAGTACAGATAAAAACATTTCAAGAAATAGATGAGGAATACAGACACAATAATAATATCTAAATTTTAAAGTTCTGACTAACGGTCGGTGACCATTGTGATGGATTTTCCAACACCACCACACAAATGAGCTAACTCTCAATAATTCTGTTGACACACCTGAGATCCCAACTGGAATTCTTTATTGTATGTAGTTTCAAATATGGCACATGGCACAAATGTTTACTTCCATTCCTCTTCATTCAAACCCAAATTTTTGTATGACATAGAAGCTCATTTGGATCATTTGTCAGTGGGAATGGCCAACGAAAATTAGGACCGAGCTGACAACAGCAGGTAGCTGGTAATATTGTTTTCTTATACTCTAAATGTTTGCTCTCATGTGACCTTCAGCTTGACTACACTGGAGCCCCTACGTCACCACCTTCCTTCTTCTTTCCAGCCACACTGATAACATTCCACGCCACTGCTTTTTCTGCAGTCTGTTTTCTCTCACTGTGGAGGATACATTGTGAAATATTTGCTCTCATGTGATCTTCAGCTTGACTACACTGAAACCCCTACGTCACCACCTTCCTTCTTCTTGCCAGCATCACTGGTAACCTTCCACGCCACTGCTTTTTCTGCAGTCTGTTCTCTCTCACTGTGGAGGATACATTGTGAAATATAAGCAGTTTCAAACAACTGATCAAACTTAGTTTGTCCTGACAGGTTATTAGCATTACACATGGAAATATCTTTTGTTCTAAGAGAACTGATTTTCTTCTTTATCTGCGTACATCACGTAAAAATGACCACTTGCTCAGTGCATCCTGAAAGGATTCTCCTTCTATCAGTAATAGCTGCATAAAACAGCTCGTTCTCCTGTCATGTGAAACACTGATAACTTTCACATCACGAGGGATGCAAAACGTGTCATCACATCTGTTACAATCTGCACTCAGCAAGTCCATTTTAAAATAAACTAGACTAAATTTCAGTAAGCTTAACTTGACATAGAACTTAATCCATTTCTCTTTAAGATAAAATCAACACAGTGTAAAAAATAATGGGCTCTTTCTTCATTCTCATTACTTCTATTATCTATCTTTTATCTTTTTTTTATATTTTTTTCATTTACAAGAAGGAACTTTTTAGAATGGGTTATGCTGTATATGTTACATTACTAAAGTTGCCAGTTTAACTCTCGAAAGTCTGGATGTCAGCTAAATGAGAAAGTGGTAGATGAGTGGCAATAGTGTGCATGAGGAACACGGTTTATGTCTTGACAGTGGATTGTACTAATGTAATATTGTATTGTAATGCATTCTGTTGGCCTATGGCCTAATAAAACCTTTGAATCTTGAATCTTGTTGAAATATTTTTTTCTGAGAGAAAACAGATAAATTCCATTTCATTTTCCCTGTCTTTTTTTCAGATCAGCCATGCTCTTCTTTCGCCCCTATATTTTATTATCATGACGTGTCTCCTGTATCGGTGAACAAGATTCGAAACCGGATTTTAATACCTATACCTTGGATTCGAATACAAAATAAGTATGGACGTCACTGAAAGAAATAAAGGGAAAACAAAGTCGGGTAACAGAAAATCTTAATGCCATTTCAAAATTTGGGTTTCTGTCCAAATGTACAGGTCTGTAACACATAAGCTTTATCTAAAATGAAAATATATTTTGAAACACCCCATGTAGTAAAAGGTAGCCCATTAAAGTGTTTGCCTATCTCTAAATGTATTATTTTGTATACCCGGTATATCCCGTTATACAACGGTAAACACCTTTCGTCAAGTGAAATTAGTGGTTTTAATTTGCGTTTTTCTCAAAATGCCTACAAGAATTGTGGTGTGGAACCAGTTTAAGCATATTAAAAAGCCTGGAAAACATGCAAAGAAACACTCAAGTACTGTAAAACAATATCGAAGATGTCAAAACAATACTCGAATATCGATCTGCTACCAGCAAATTCTAGCTCTGGGTTTGAATCCCGAATGTGTCTTTGTACACGACCCATCAGTTTCTAAATCTACACTGTGTTAGGAAATTGACACCATTAGATCCCGCCTATCATCTTTAACTCAAATACTCTCTGTTAATAATTACACATCTTTCCCCCTTGTCCCAAATTTAAGCTTTCTTTTGGGCGTCATAAATTATATGTCAAATATTATATACCACACACTGTGTGGTACACACACACAATGAAGCTTCGGTTTTAAATACCCATTACATAAAGATACCTTGTGATTATATAAATTTTATATGCACTGATTTTTTAATCAGTCATCAATTCATTATTCAAGTAGATCTCTATGTTAGGTATGCCTCAATAATAAATGTTCCTTTTCCACGCGCCACAGGCTTCGAGGTTGTACTGTACATGCATTGCACTGCACTGCATTTTATTACCAAGGATTGTAAATATTTTGATTATCTCCCTCACAACACACCATAACGAAAATAAAGGTTCTAGTGTTTAGGACGTTTCTGACAATAAAAGAAAAGGGTCCATCTTGAATGCAACCAAATCCTTGTTTTTCATTCCCTTGAATTCAGAGTCCTTTTAAAGTATTTCTTACTAGTCTAGGTTTACGTATTAGCACCACATGTATTTATATTATCGAGTGACTGAGCGATTATTTATTCATTTACTTCTTTATTTATTTAGTTCTTTACTTACTTACTTTGTTATGTAATAGGCACATTTATTGGATTGCATTATATTCACAAACAGTCTGAGCCAAAAAAAAAATGACTTGTTTTTCCAATGTAGACATTGTCATAAAAGATTGACAACTGATAATAAAAAGTCGAAAGGAGAAAGAAGGATATTATTTGCTCTTAGGATGAAGATAAGAAATTGATATTTTAAACATGCATATTAATATTATATGACGAGTGTTCAGAAAGAAAAAAAACAAAACAAAAAAAAGGGGGGGGGAGGGGGAGAATGGGTGGGCGGAGTGGAAAGGTATGATCAGACTCCGCCCCCTAGCATAGGAACAAAGACGTATTTTTTTAATATGTTACTTGAGCTCTATCTTCTTTAATCTTGGTGACATCAAGATTAATGGAGTCACAAATACTATCGACAGTACTGGGAAAGCTGCTGATGAGACAAAATTGCAAGGAGATTATGCTGAAAAAATTTATATTCTTTCCCTCTCTCTGTCTCTCTTTTTCTCTGTTTCTCTGTTTCTCTTCTCTCTGTTTCAGAAGCAGACATTTTCAGCTTGGCGTTCAGGATTAACAAGGTGTGATGGGTGGGCTAGAGGTAAAATAATACCATTGTATTCACGTTCTCCATTAGTCAAGTCGAATGAAGTTCATTTCCACTTTAAGCAAAATGGTAGATCTATTGTGACTGCGTCATCTAATCTGGCCCCGAAAGTAAAAGATGCAGCAGACAATACAAGCTAGTGTAACAGACAATGTCAGGCAATCATACTTCTCTGATAATGGAAAAGTGGAACGCGGAAATAAGATTGCTTGAGTTGTGGCTTGCCATGTCCGGATGACCTTGCATACATAAAAACTGGATTGAAAGATTATGTCCTTCTGTGCTTCCTAATTTCGTACAACGCTCAAACCATCACCAGTTACACGAACATACGCGCTCACACGTTCAACTCACATGGTTTGTTCTTTTTCAGTTCCATTCTCTTCATCGCTGATATCTTCAGCATCACTGATCTCATCGACGGAGAGGATCCTGTAAGCAGTACAGTTGTGATATAATTATATACAAAAACATACAGTATTCATATCGACATTTTAAAAAAATATATGACTTCACTGTACTTTGATAGCCTTATGGTTACAGGCCTGTAATTGTACTTTCACTTAGGATGTACTTTCACTTTGTGGTCCTAGAACTTAGTGGGTATATTTCATCTCCCCTTTTCCCTCTTTTGGCATACCCTGCTTCCAGTAATAAGGGCTCCAGGGGGGAAATTTTGATATCATGGGAATCTGTGTCCATTTTACTTTATTTTACCAGGCACTATTT
The DNA here is from genome assembly GCA_033807755.1 of Ellobium chinense. Classification (NCBI taxonomy): domain Eukaryota; kingdom Metazoa; phylum Mollusca; class Gastropoda; order Ellobiida; family Ellobiidae; genus Ellobium; species Ellobium chinense. The sequence continues at coordinate 55,905 of JAWQUT010000709.1, forward strand.
AGCCCTGGGCTGGAACTGCCAGGTCAAGGGTGTGCTCAGGCGGAAGAGGAGGGGTTTGGCATTGACCAGTGAAAAATGTAGGGTCTGTTTACTAATTGCAACCAAGCTCAAAATTTCAATGGGCTTGCTAGGGTTGGGTAAGTCTTAAAATTTGGGCCGCATAATGAGCTTCAATCTGGTATGGGTCTGGGTGAAAGCTAAAATTTTGGGTTCAGAGGGCAGCTCAAAATGTTAATATAGCCCATAGAGGAAAAAAGGGTCCAATCCTATTACAGGTCTGTAACCTTATATACCTTGCCGAATATCTTAGTCTCATGCGATGTCTAACACATACTATGGAATTTCTTTTTTTTTTTGTTTTATTGAAAGGATCTAAGTTTCGCGACTGTCGCGAATTGAGTTCGAATCTTAACATTAGACTTACCCCCAGCAATCGGTTATTTCTTGTTACTACTCATTATCATTTGACCATAATCAATTATAAGCTTAGTATGATTTATTTATCAGTAGATAGGCAGGTTGCTAAATACTATGTAGTGGAAGCCTGTAACGCTACTCCGGATTACACCGGACCGCTTTGCCTTTATACATATAGATTATCATCATACGTGGATCGCGAAATTTTAAATTCTCGCGAAATGCCATCTCAGACTGATCGCAAAACTGAAATTCTTACAAAAAGGAAAAAACATTATTAATGTATATGCTGATCTATATGCTCATGAATATGATGGACAATCTGGCCCACTGAAGCTACATCTACTTTATTTCTGCCCATTTTTACTTCTATATTAAAAGTAAAACAAAATGAGAGAAAAGTAAATATCCATAAAATCCCTTTTAGGATAGTAAATGTGTCTATATCAATGTGTAGATGCAATATCCATACTCCTGTTAAGAAAATGCTGTCATTTGCCACCAAACTTTTAATTCACTCTTACTCCCCTAATTACAAAATGCCGTTTGTTTTGAGCCCTATACTCCAATCAGATGCAGGTTTTTATGTCTGTCATAGCTAAATCAATCTAAGAAGAAAACAATATCAGATAGCCAATGATCGTGGATGCGTTTCTGTTTCTTTCATATTCGCATTTCAGTCTCAGGCAGCTAATGAGCGGAGTCAGAGATTTGTTTATAAAGAGCTTAGACCATGGCATTAGCGTTGCTTTAGAGTTGGAGAATCTACAAATTCCAGTTCATGGATTGCCAGACTTGCATTGGCTCTTTTAGATTTTTGGCTCTTTTTAAAAGCCCTTGGCTCTCAAATAACTGACTGGCTTTTTGTTCCTTTCTGGCTCCAATGGACTTTAGGTCAAAATTGACTTTCACTTGACTTTCCAGATTATGGTTTGGCTTTCTTCTGGCTCTTTTTCATGTGCCAGATGGCTCCGCTCAATAGTAAAAAAAGTCTGGCAACCTTGATCGACAGCTTATACAATGGCGGCATTTCTCTGTGGTTTCAAATTTGCCGCTGGCACAAATTAACTCTCTGTTACATGTGATCTCCGCGGGACCCTATTTGTATCGGAGGAGGACTAGCAAGAATCAATGATGGTCTGAATGCTAATGAATGAGGCAGAGATATAAGTAAAGCAAAGACAATGCGCAAGTCAGTATATGTACCCTGTCGCTTTCTCGTTAGTCGCAGCCAGCTTGGCTTGCTTACTGATAATAACTTCCGGGGACGGCCCCTTTGTGTCAAAATGACGTCACAGAATACCTAAGAACCGCAGCCCATATCTTATGCAAATAAGAATAATATGTTTATGCCATTATCCCCCTCTTTCCTCTTTCATCCAAAAGGTAAAAAAAAAAACACAAAAAAAACCATGGAGAGACAACCCCTTCCCTGGGCTTGCGGCTGCGCGAAAGAGGCGGTCCTTTCATTCCGTAGCCGGTCATAGGCAGAGAAAGGATCAGTTTCTAGGAAAGCCAAGATGGCTGGGGCTAATGAGAAAGATCAAGAAAATACTGCACTGACTTTCGAATGTTGTTTGCTATACTTACATCTTTGCCTCATTCATTAGCATGCATACCATCGTTGATTCTTGTTAAATTCTCCTCCGACAAACAGTCATTGAAAAAAAAAATTCAATTAATAAATTTGAAGCCATAGATGGTTGCCGTCATTTTGTCGAGCTCTTACTACCAATGTTTGCAAAAGATGTCTAACAAATGTCTAGTCGGTGCGCACACTTCTTCACCGTGATTGGCGCGCAGCAACTAAAAATGAAGTCGATGGTATTTATGACACTGAGATAACACATCGTACACACACCCTCTGATAACTTACTTAATTTCGCAGTCTGAGTCGGAGTCAGACTCCAGGTCATCTCTCTCAGCTAGAAGCCCTTCGACCACTTGTTTGGTGCGCTGAATATGGGGTGCATCCCCAAAGATGCACAGCTTGACATCAGTTGCAGGGGCCGCATTCACGTCTCCGATCACATACATACCGACATATTTCTAGGAACGATAAAAAACAACACCATGTATTTTAAACTAGTTATATGTAGCAACGCATCATTCACAAATTCCCATGAAATTCAGGCATGAAAATTACAAACACTAAGTATAGGAAACAAGGAATCTGTATTTCAAAAACAAACTATAGTAGGATCTCAAAAAGTTAAAGTCGAGGATACTTATAATTGTTATGAATTTGTGAGGAGTTGATGAACAAAATCTGACTTAGAATTTAAGGCAATAAAAAGACAGAGCATTATATTTAAAAGTTGGGTAGGGTTTTAATTTTTATTTTTTTTTCAGTATAGATCAACATAAAATATCGAAATCGCCGGGTCCTTCTTTATATAAGCCACATAATCCACTGTGTCTTCTTACCTTTAACCTTTTCAGTCTTACACCATACTGGCTAAAAATAAGATGAACTTTTGAAGCCGGAATGACTATTTCTTCGACCCTGTAAATGAAAGTAACAAGTGGAGCAGGTCAGTTCCCGCGTCTAGACTGGTGCCCAGAAGAAGTAAGTCAGAGATGCATCAATCAGTAGAAATCTGAATAGTCACTTAAACTTCTCATTCTGTCATTTTTAAAGCCTACTTCCGTTTGTCAAAAACCTTGTTTAAAGACACAGTGTGACACTTGGACTATGACACCCATTTTAAATGGCACCTTGATATTCAATACTCATGTAATAAGGACATCTTATTATTGTCTGAACTGAACAAGCACAGATTAAATATCAATCTATCAGTTTAGTGATCAGATAGACCTCGATATAAAGAATAATTATAATTATAATATAATAAGTATAATATACGTTTTTGGTCACTCCAAAATAAGTATAATATTTTCCATGCCCCAACGCCATCCTTCTTATCGAGGTTTTCTGTTCATGCATAGCACGGCACTTCATTACAAAGGAATGTAAATGCTGTAGATATCTCCCTTATTTAAATATATACCATATAGATCACTCTCTCATTCATCTCCCTCATTGTGAAGAATAATTTGGTGGTTTATGGCGCATTTGAGAAGGGGACGATATACTGCAATAAACAGCCTTGGTTTTCCGTTGATGATATTGTCATAGAACATTTATGACTGGTAATGCCATTTGAGAGTGCCTTTTTTTGAGGGTGCCGTTATTAGTTGTCCATCTTCTATGATTCTGGAGGATGTCATTACTTCACTGTCACTGTTCAATGACAATGTCTTGGATGAAAATATAAAAAAAAATGGCTGCTCTTTGCTTAATATTAATTATCAGTTGTGTTTAATTGTCTTAAGGAACACTACATGAAGCTTTGAGCTTTGGGAACTAATATTATAAACAAGACGTTGAAGCTGATCTTCTCCAAAAGCACAGATTAATACGTCAGTTATGACTGGTGGTGAATATTCTGTATTAGCTGTGTTATTGTACCCGGAAAGGGAGACGGGAGGAGAACGAACAAATTTACAACAAACAGAGAACCAGTTTCATGCGCTCTTTCTCCCCCNNNNTTTTTTTTTTTTTTTTGTTTGGTAGCTGAGAGGAGCTGCAAAACCTGCAGTAACGTTCCTCTCTATTTTAGATTAACCCTTTTGGACATATGTACAAACTACACACTGCTGCACGGCATTCATCACATCTCATTTAAACACAACAAAGTGGAGTAGAAGGCAAGAATACTGCTTGTCCAGCGACATTTGGTACCGCAGAGCACTGCTAACTGCACAGCAGGGCACCCCTTGAAAAGAGGAAGACTCCATCCTGGCAACTCTTGTTTGCAAAATATGTACTCGACGGATAATCATAGATAGATATATACAGATACAAGGTAAGCATGGACTTGATTCTGGCCTCGCCACTGACATCTGGCACAATAATGAAAAAGAATGAAAAAGACTACACATGGTCATGCAAAATCCTTTTGTGGCTGGACGACTAGATTATATTTTAAGCAGTGAGGATTTGGCTTCCTTCAAAGAAAATTGTAATATAAAACAGTTCTTATATCCCAAACATCAAGCAGTTGTTTTAGAAATGAAGACATCAGACTTCCAGAGGCCTCGAGATGGCAGTTTAACACAGCCTTACGTAATGATGCTTTTGTTCACCATATGTATGCTCACAGCTACCTTTTTAAAGAAACCATGTAGATGAAGACAAGAGAAAAAAATGGGAGTTACTGAAAATCTTTACAAGATTACAATGTATCAATTTTAGAAAAGCCGCAAGTAAGCACAGTTGCAGGGAGAAGCTGAACTACTGGAAAATGAAATAAGTGAACTTAGTAAAAAAAAATTGCCCATAACTCCAATGAAGCTTCTCTTACGCAAAACCTGGACTTGTTGAAAACCAAATGGAAAGTTCATCTGCAAAGACAAGAGGAGCACACATCAGAAGCCGGGTTGAAGGAAGACTGCACCTACGGACCATATTAAATCATACAATACCCTATTATTCCAATAAAATAGTCTTTCAAGTGTCTGTCATAATGATATAACGCATCTCCTGGTCCCAGACAACCCACAAGGTTACATTATCCAATGTCCGAATTGTTACAACCACTGTGCGCGTGGCGGCCATAAGCTCACGTCAAATACGTTCTCGCCACATGGCCAAGCTGTCTAGCCAGACGCTCTGCGGACAGGTGATAGCATGTTGGTATGAATGTTTTTAATTCCTCTGTGAACAGTAGATATGCCAAATAAAATCATGCTGAGGCAATCAAAATACAGAATACTTTTTCTGGCTTACACTATCAAATGTTACGATTGAATTTGAAAAACCAGAACCTTAATTAAAAGCTGAATAATACATTGTCAGGTAGAGGTGTCTGTACCTGCTGGAACGTAAGTGACGTCAGCGTTTTTGCCACAGGCTTCTGCTAATCGGAGAAGGGGAATAATTCTGGACGCAAGGGCCAAACCCAGTAACTCTAGCTCTCCTTATTGCGTCATATTACATACGTGCACGGTAACAGCATGATGCTCTTTCTTCGCAAAATTGACTGGGTGGGTACCATAGATAATTTTCAGAGAGAAAAAGTATTGAAAAACGGAAAATTATTTTTGATGTGCGTGTCCTACTGTGGACTGAGGAGGGCGAGAAAACCTCAAAGTACTTCTAGAGAAACAAGTTAAAAACACATGTGGTGAAATAATCCTTTTTAGATTTTTTTCTGATCTAGACTTACGAACTCATTATTTGAAAAAGTTTTATTAGTTTTAAAGAATCAGCTGAACTCCGAGAGTTGTTAGTAACTCAGAGAAGATTAATTATCTGCCTGATACACAAGGGCAAGAACTCATATCGAGATGATTTGAATAACTGGAAAGCAATAACTTTAACAAATNGGGGGGGGGGGGGGGCTGCCAGCCGTGTCAGGGTGTAGAAATATGTAAAATGACCTTTGATCTATATAAAGCATCTAATTTTAAAGTTTCAGGTACAATTTGAGCCTTGTAGATAAAAACATAAAGTGTGTAGTCCTATGTATTCGCACGCGGTCAAAAACAGTCAAATGAAAAATTGAGGACCAAATCAGAATTCGAGGTGACCTGTTTCGAAAGAGATTTTTGAAAAATTTTGGGCGAAATCACAGTGGTATGTGTAGATAAGATTTGTAGGTCTTTGGAACTGATTATTTGCTCTTCTTTTGGCCCTATTATCATTTTCTCATTTTCTGATATTCTACAAATACCACTGTGTTTTCAGGAAATTTCTTCCATGGAAGTTAAATTACTTCTTTTACCCGATCTTTTAACGGGAAGAAAAAAAAAGGGGGGGGNGGGGGGGGGGTCAACGCCCAAAATTTTGTTACAAATCTCAGTTCATTTTATATATTTCTACACCCTGACACTGGCTGGCAAAGGGGATTTTATATAGCAGCGTATTATTTGGGTTGAACATAAGGAGTGATTTGCCCCCTCTAATAGGTGCCAAAAACCTACAAAACGCGTTCCTGTCAACAAAAGGCGAGAAACGAAACAATACAGTGTACAGACATTTAGTCTGCCAGTCTTGAATGTTCATGCTGACAACAAATTAAAAGCCACATAGATGAAAATGGCATTCTTCTTCATATTCGGAATATCCCCAAGGGGCCTAACATGATTCAAGGGCCGGCATCGCGCATATCGAGGGGTGCTTGCGGAAAGACCGCATCGTTATATGAATTATATAAAACAGATAAGGCTTTTGCGCAGGCATCCCTCGAATTATGCTGTACCATAAATAGTAATAATATTATGTTTTAATAATTTATTGTAATGTCGCCTTAACCCTACCTGCTTAGGTCGGTAAGAATATCAATGGAATCATCAGTCTGCTCCATAATAGCCTCTACCATTGTCTTGGCCCGTCGTGCATTATTTGGAAGACCATTGATCGTCAGTTCACAGTCAGGAGTTGTGGGCAGATCATTGTGTTCATCCCAGAGACCTTGCTCTATAGTAATATGCACGTTGGCTCTCTTCTGAAAACGTGAAAAACATTATCACAATGGCATGGGGCACAAACTGGCTGGGCCTTAAAAAGTAAAATTTTCGGGATCAAGAGGAAAAAAGAACAACAGATTACTTGGAAGCGTGCCTTCTATTGACTCTAAGAGCTGAAAGATGAAATCTACACCATTCTATGTCAAGAAATCTAGATCGAGATCTAGATTTACTACTTTCTGACCAACACATTGGGCTTCGTCCGTCCCTGGCATTGATTGACAGATGAAGTGAATTAATCTAATATTAAAACATGAGGTTCTGTCTTGCTCACTAACTTCAGCAGAATATATGATAAAGTCCTGGAGAGAAATATAATACACCCCACGACACAAGACAACAACTGATCGTACTGTTCATGAAGTATAGTTGTCGTACTCGTACCTTCACAGACCAAAATAAAATAAGATGTAAATATTTTAAGCTCTAGACAAAACTAGATTAGGCGAAAACGAAAATACGTCCAGGAGTGCATATTTGTCATGCATTACTAATGAGGGTCTGAGATCACAATGATGTAATATATTATTATCATGCACCTGGTTATTCTAAATTAATAATCAATGAAAATGAACATGATCCATTTAAATTTATACAATACTAGTTCTTACATCAGGTAACACTACAGATTTCACAGGGTCATATCTTTTTCTTCATTCCTCGTGTTATACTGGCCTGTCTTGAATGCAAGAAATATGGCGCACACAGATGTCTTCACCTCAAAGGAAATGCTCATATTTATTCAATCTTAGTGAGTCTCTAGGTTTCTGACACCTATTAGAGGGGCAAATCACTGATTGTGTACAACCCAATTAATCCGCTAATATATAAAATCCCTCTTTTTTGGAGCCCTGCCAGCCAGTGTTAGGGTGTAGAAATGTGTAAAATGACTTATATTCTAAATAAAGCATCTAATTTTAAAGTTTCAGGTACAATTTGAGCCTTCTATATACAAAAAAATAAAATGTGTAGGCCTATGTATTCGCACGCGGTCAAAACCAGCCAAATATAAAATTGGGGACCAAATCAGAATTTGAGGTGATCTTTTTCAAAAGACATTTGTGAAAAATTTTGGGCGTTGACCCCCCTTTTTCTTCCCGTTAAAAGATCGGGCAAAAGAAGTACTTTAACCTCCATGGAAGAAATTTCCCCAAATCACAGTGGCATATTTAGAATAACACAAAATGTTAACAGGGCCAAAAGAAGAAAAAAAACAATAGGTGTCCAAGATCTCTACTGTTTGGAAGGGAGACAAACATGTGTCCAAAACCAAATCACGCCAATGACTAGCAAAGTCTAGTTTAGTTTGCTTTATTGTTTGTCTCACTATCCCCAAGGCTTAGCCAGTGGCGTACAGTGTCAAGGCCGAACGTGAAAGTTGCCAGCGGTAGGCTGGAATATCACGATGGAATAATACCTCATATATTTTCTCTCACCTTGATTTCCTTCAGTTTCTTTCTACCCGTGCCGAAGACTAGATGAAGCTTGGAATATGGAACCGTGATAGAGTATTGCCTGAAAGTAAACAAGATTTTCTAGAGAAAATGTATGATTCAGACATAATCAATTTCATATAAAGGTAATAACAGGTGTTGTTCCTCTGAATTGGTGATGTTTTGATGGTCACCACGCCAGTGATAAAGATAATGCAAAATATGATGGTGAAGGTGATGAAAGTGATAATGTTCCTAACTTCATTAGTTTATCACTTCTGAAGCAGTGTTAGGGAAATATGACTGTTTTTAATAGCTTCATTGTACATCTTTCAAAACAGTTTTGTAAAGAGTCTGGACAGAATTCACACTTAATTTCAATGATGAAAGTGATAATGATTATGACATTCATGGAACTATTACGCATAGTAAAACATCAACCTGCATTATCACTGTGAAGCCTAGCCCAGCCCCCTACCCCAAAAAAAAAAAAAACAACTGAGCTGTTCTGTAGATGGACGACTCGAAGTTACTCCCTCATGCTTTGTTCCTACATACGTGTACCACGTAAGTTAGGTGGGAGGAAATAACTCCTGCGTCTTTTTTTAATCAGCCCATGGCACTGTGGCCAGATGCGCGTTCTTGCGTCATTTCCACGTCAGATTTGTGTGCACCCCGTCACACAAAACCATAGCTGTAATACTTGACAACCACTCGTAGCTTTGCATAATACTAAACTTTTAACACAGCACACCTGTGTAGACGGTGTTCATGACTTTTGTGTGTACTGAACACAACAGAAGGCGGCGATATCAAACCGTAAGACCTTCTGACATGAATAGAGGGCGAGAAATGAAACAATACAAAATACAGCCCTTTAAACTCCCATCTTTAATTTTCATGTGAAATATAAATTAAAATAGTTATGGACACAAATTTCTTAGGTTTATTATGATAACTATGATACATGCAGCCATAGATTCAAATCACTTTAAGAGACATTGTAGGCAAACCGACGAGTAAGTTTCGTTCTCCCTTATATTCACAATACCCTTATGGGGTCTACTCATGGTTGATGAGCTGGCAGCCTGCAAGCGCAATAATATCAGAAACGAAATATGTTTATCAATTATTAATCCATAGAAGCGCTGAAATTAGATGTTCTAACTTGTAGACAATATATCCACTAGTGATGCGAATGATGGTTTCAGTCGTCATCTTTCGCTCAATTAAGAGATACTCAGGCCGGTGTAGCTCGACTAGTTTAAACATAATGGAAGGGAAAAATCTTCATCTGGTGCTGAGACAGACATTTTCGGACATGGATAATTTGTGAAATTGAACAACACAAGTTCGAGGAAGAGAAATATTACTAAATAATAGCTCTGTAGCCATGCCCTAAGTACTGACACATTCGTAAACTTATTCCAACTTTTTTAGCCCCACTCGGTAAAAACTACCTGGCAAGAAATTCATTTGCACCTTGTGGCTGCAGTTCCCATGTTACCAGTTTGCCCTATTTCATATCAATTCACCTCAAACAGTTTTCTGGGGTCCCCACGCACATTATTATTGGCAATTTAATTACTGTACACTTGAATGTTTCATCGTAAGCAATATTGTGTAACGTAACGTCTTTGCATCAATGAGATCTAGCCTCGTATCATGGAACACAACATTCTCTTGCCATGTTTACTGCTCCCCGAAAGTGAGAGTACCATCCGGCCTGCTCATGAATTTTCCATGAGAAAGTTCTATTGTCGTACGACATCTTATGATGTCATGAGGGTCTGCCTTGGAAGCTGATCACCGATGAGTAAAATGGCAGGAGTAGGCTTCTCCCACAAATTAAAAGTGGGAAGCCTGGATGATGACTCGGTGTCTGTCCTTGGCCTCGCGATTGTGAAAAAGTTAGGGAAGGATACACCTGGTCCAAGTCTACCTGTGGATCTGCCGGAGTTACCTGACTTTAACAACTTACTGCTTTATTGAATAGCAAAGTGATACTCTAGCGATCGCGCAGGCTCGAAAATGTACACCCTGCGAATCTGGTCAAGCTAAGTGCGAAATTAGCTGACCGGTACTTGTGAACGATCCCAGACGGCATGTTTTATGGCCATCATGGTCGTGTTGTTCTCTGTTGTTTTGCAAAGGAATTAGAAACGGATCATAAAATCACTAAAAACGGGTTTAAATCTTAATACCAGTCTTTCACCCTTTTTTTTTTTTGGCATTAGGTCCAAATCACTAATCACCTCAAGGTAGTGGATTTAAATCAAATACCGTTCCGGAAGAGTTGGTATCGATATCGTCATTTCAAAAACTGATATTCGATCCTGCACCACCCTGTATGTTATTGGCACCTATTGTTGTTTTTTTTTACTGTTTTTCTTCGGCCCTATAAATGAAATGTGTTAATAAAATCTACAAATTCGGGATTTTTTTTCCCTTTCAAGGGTAAAAAAACGTAGCCTACGGTTTTTTTTCGTCCGATCTTTTAAGGGGAGGAGAAAGGGGAAATCAACGCCCAAAAGTTTTATAAATCTCTTTCAAATATAGTCACCTCCCTATCTGACTTGGGTCTCAAATTTTCATCAAGTTGGTTTTGATCGCGTGCCACTACATAAATCTAACACACTTTATGTTTACAATAAAAGGTTTAAACTGTACTTTAAACTTTAAAATTGTATGCTTTGTCGAGATCACAGGTCGTTTTACATATTTCTACACCCTGACATTGGCTGGCATGACCCTCCAAAAAGAAGATTTTATATACTTATTAGCGGATTTTTATGACTGTACACAAACAAAGATTTGGTCAGTCAATAGGTACATGAAACCTGTATACCTGGTATGGACAGTATCTTCCACCGCAGTCCCACTACAGTTGAGTCCAGGTGTCACACATGATCCCCTATGCAAATGTATGTCGTATTCTGTCCTCGCTCTCCCCAGGATGTAGACGAAAGCCCCACTGGAACCGTGACAGGTCGCTGTGTTGTAAATGTATTCGGTAATCGTTGGACCATGTTCTTGATAGTCAGTCCAGTCTCCCACAGTAATCATCTTGCTGCAACCGTGTGGATGCGAGACTATTATGGTAAGCTTGTGCTCGGCGTCTGTGTTGGAAGAAACGTCGGGTGATGAGGCCTTGTTATACTTGTCATACACCGTCTCGCTTAGTTCATAATAGTGAGATTTCATCTTATTTAGCTTGTCTATGAGCTCCATGTCGTGCGTTATATATCGCATGGTAATTTTGTCGGCTTTGACGTCAGTCTTCACACACCCCAGACGATCTAGCGTGGGGAGATCACTCAGTTTGGCGCCACTTGTGTCATAAAACAGCAAACACTTCGTTTGATCGCATTCTTGCTTATCAAAAACCACGTGAGCAGCAGTATCTATGAAAACGTCACCCCACGCCTTTTGTCTGTGCCCTGTAGTGATACAGGTGACACACTCACAAAAACGATTCTCACTGTTCTTGAAGTTACATACAAGATTGATGAACCCTGTTCCTGTCCTCCCGATATCTGTCCTTCCTCTGAATTTAATGAACGGGTAGGGTTTCCCAGTAGAAGGATGAATATCTGGTCTCTTATCACTGATGCATTTGACCCGCACCAACACGGTGAGAGCAGCATGAGCGTTGACCAGCTCTACAATGTCAGGGTCCTGGTACTGAGCTGGGAGATAGTCCAGAGAGAACCCACCCACCGGCACAAACTTGTCGTGACCCGGATTCTTCGGACAGTTTGTATAAGAGCGGTGAAGGTCAGCCTCATCGCCGCAGGTCACCTCCATTTCAAATGATCCTGGATTATAAGAATCAATTTAACATCATCAATTCCGTCTACATCTTGCCATTATCATCCCCACAAGTCACCAGTAACATTCAGCATCAAGGTCAACAATACATCACTAGCAACGACATCATCATTTGGAACATATTTAAAAAAATAAAAAGATCTGTCCAAACCAGCGAAGGATTAAGAAATATACTTTAATATCAAAATTAAAAATTGATTATGAAATATAAAATAATTACGAATTTTCGAACCAAAAATGTGATTCTTCATCAGGTTAAGTACAAATGCAAAATGAAATGACTGGGTAAGAAGAGACGTAGGGTAAATGGATTTAAAAACGTTTACGGCGAAAGAAGAATAGGAAAAAGTGAGAAGGCTAAAAGTAGATATCGTAGTACTGTCAAAAGACCAGTAGAGCAGGACTATGACATCGACATCATCAATACCATCAACATAGTCATCATGGTCTCTATAAGGGATTCTGTTCAGGTTATCTCCACATGAAATCGGAACGCAGCTATGCCATTTCAGACTCTATAAGACCACCGGTTAGTTTACCTATTATCGATAAACTGATTCCAATATAATAATAGGCCCATAACGTGTCGATCCATTCAAATAAATGAGGGAAAATAAAACGTTAAGAAAACAATCCTTGTCGATGTTATTACCACATTACTATCATCACTTTTATTATAAGTCTCATTATCACTACAAAGCTTGGGGAGTACAGCATCATTCCAGATATCAGCATCATTAGCGTCAAATGGTCTAAACCTTTGTCAAAGCCTTCATGCCCATTTCTTTCCATTCAAACGACCTTCCAAAACTTATCTGCTGACAGTAAGTGTTTTATGATGATTGACCAGTATTATCTTATTTCCAAACAACCCTCATTATTTGCAACAGCCATTCCTGACTGTTTACACTGGTACTGGGCAAGTTCACCAAAAGTCAGTTCAGGAGATCAGTTCACTAGGTGAAAACGACTTTGTGGCGGGGGAGGATGTGGGAAATAAATCAGTTGCGGTATGCATGCTAATGAATGAAGCAAGCATACAGTATAAGTATAACAAACATTACTTCCAAGTCAGTGCACTAATTTCTAGTTCTTCTTCTTCTGCGTAAGGAGTAGCATGGTCGAATGATTAAAGCGTTGGGCTCAAGATTTAGAGGTCGTGGGTTGATTCTTGGGAAAGCGTTTCATTGATATTTCCCTCAGTCCAACTGTCTGTGAAATGAGTACATTGCTACAGGCAGTGAACGATTTTGTCAGAATGCGAGTGATCAGCGCTTCTAAATCGCAGCGGCACTGACTGCTCCCGAGGGACTGCAGAATGTCCAAGAGTGAACTGGCCTGTTAGGGTAATAATAGTGTGAAGTCGCGTGAGTAGGCATTAGCCTAGATAGGAGACATAAACCGTATTACTATTTTCACAAGGATTTTCCCCCGAGGAACTGTGTTATCTGGTGTCGGCTGACAATACGTTCTCAGGACCGAGGTTCGGCTGATTTTGAGAGAGTGGTTCAAGATCAAAATAAGCCGCTATACACCTAAAGATTATAGTATGAAAGTTCCAGGCTCGCTTCATCTGTTAGCAGTGTTCCGTGTTTCAGTGTGTGTAGCGTAGCCAGGTACTACTAGCAAATGTTCCTTGATCCCACTTGCTCAACTTGACTCCTTGCTGCCAGACCACTATCATTTACCACCACCACCATCATCATCGTCATCATCACCACCACCACCACCACCACCACCACCACTCCAGACAACCAGAACTACCATTTTTATTACATCAGCAGCTTAATGTCAGTACCCGGATAACGAGGCTAGTAGTACCACCAAACTACCACAATAACTACAAACAATACCATCACGTCATCGGTCATTAATTACACTTACATCAGCTGCTTTAAATGAAATCATTTATTTTCACATTCGAATCTCGCAAGGATCTATTTAGCAGAAGTAGGCATGCGCAAACAGCATTCCCTGATATTATGATCACACTGCACA
>JAWQUT010000709.1:71253-106411 GCA_033807755.1 Ellobium chinense
GTGTGTGTGTGTGTGTGTGTGTGTGTGTGTGTGTGTGTGTGTGTGTGTGTGTGTGTGTGTGTGTCTTTGTGTAAAAATGCGATTGTATGATCTACCTGTACATGATTAAGTTTATTTTCCCTACTCGTGTGCATGTACTTTGTTTACGGTATTCCTTACTATGCAATTGTTCAAGACAAATTACCAGATTTATAATAAAGTTTTTTCGATCTGATCTGATCTGATCTTATCTTATCCCCTCCCTTGAAATGAAGAAGCTCTTAAGTCCCCAACTCTCTTGAACAAGTCTTCTCCTTTTTAATTTGAAGCAAAGCTATTTCGTCCTACAAACCGATTAAAACATACAATACCCTGTTATTCCAAAAAAACCATCTTTTCAAGTATCTCTGAACATGACATAATACATCTGCCTACCCCAAATAACCCACAGGGTTACATCAAAAGTCCAAATTTTTACACCTAATGCGTGGCAGCCATAATCTTATTCTAACGTCAGTACGTTCTGGCCACACAGCCAAGATGTCTAACCAGTGCTCTACAGACGGCAGATAACACGTCGATATTCATCTTTTAATTCCACTGTAAGCAGCAGTTGTGTCAAACCAAATCATGCTGAGGTCATTAAAGTGCAGAATACTTTACCTCGCTTACAGTTACACGGTCAAACTTTACTTTTAAATTTGGATGACCGAAACCTTAATTAAAATCTGAATAATATATTCTAAAAAAATAGGTGTCCTGAAGTTGCTGGAACTTCAGTGATGTCATCATTTTTTGCCACAAGTCGCTGCCGTTCGTAGAAGGGGAATAACTCTAGACGCAAGAGCAACATCTGGTCACTCCAGCTCTCCTTATTGCTTCCATGATCATAAGACAATGTAGAATTAATAAGATCACTTACCCATGGTAATGTGTCTGTGTTTAGGCACGTTGGGTTTACAGGGTTGATAGCTCTCATCAGATCGTCACAGCTCAAATTGTTGTGTCCTCTGAACTCATCTCAATGTAAGACACTAGACGTCCACACTGGCGATCTCACTTCCTGGTCGTCGTAAGAGGAAGGTGGTCGGATGGTCTACTGTCTACACAGGACGTTTGATGTTCCCAAATCCCGCTGTTTTTTGGTTTGTAATTCTACAGTACTTGCAAAAAAATGTGTTCATGCTCTCCCACTTTCTAAGCTGTCACAGTCATAAAGAGTTCGCCTGTCTCATTACGTTTTTTTAGAAGAGGGGAAAAATTATTTTCGACAGCGGAAGAAATAATGACGGTTTCAAGCGTTGGTGCTTTTTTTTTTGTTTTTTTGAATCAATGACTTTGTGACTTCCTTTGTCTGTTGCATTTGATGGATGTATTGGGTTGTAGCTAGAACAAAATTTGCCTGGTTTGCAAACTGCCTATCTCTGCCTTTCTTGTAACGTAGTGCATTTTAGCAGAATGGCAAGACATTTTTCTCTCTTTTTTTAACCCGCAGGAAACTCCACTCCTCAGTGACTGTGGAGGCGGACAGGATAAGCTTTGTTGCAAAGATAAAAGGAGAGGGGGAAGGAGAGGGAGGAGACAGAAAGAAAGAACTGATGATACAATTTAATTGTAACCGAGAAAAAGACAAAGTTGGTGCCACCTGTTCGATGCATTGACATATTGAAAAATGCAACAACAACAACAAAGTCATCAGAAAGAGTCACGATTCTACTTTGGCCCAGTTCTGCTGGTGTGTCAGAAGTCGGGCGATTGACATACTTTCTAGAGAGGTGTATTTTTGCGCCAGCGACCTTCTACTGCTGTGCTCTCCAAATGACAGTTGTTTTTTTTATTTAATTATTATATGATAAGTAGGTCAGTGTTCGGTAGAATCGCACAACGGGAAGGCAGCCTTCCTTCCATCAGGTACACCCACTGTGTACTTTTGGAACAGTCTGTTTCTCTCAGCTGTTATGCTGTGTATATTATAAGCAAGCAAAGTAAACCCGCTGCTATGTAAAGTGTAACACAAAAACACCCAGACAGAATGAATGGGAAGTGGATGTGGCCGTGCGTGCACCATAGCAAGTTGCTCAAGAAAAAACTTTTCCCTTTCACGCGACTCCACTCTATTGTTACCCCATTAGGCCACATCCCTCCAGTTTTTTCTCATCTCCTTGGAAGTAAAAGGGGTGGGGAGGGGGGAGGGCTATGCAGTGCTGCTGCCATTTATAGGGCTGACCACTAGCATTCTGATATTATCTTGACTCCATCCCCGAGATGTAGATTCTGAGAACGACGCCGACGCTTATGCGTAGATGCACAGACACTGTTGTAGTAGCACGTTGTATTAAACTTGTCATCGTGCGCTCAACAAATCTAGATCTAATAATAGCGTGAACGCATGACCCCCAGAATCATGCAGTTTGGAAAACCCGAATACTTCATGTGTTGATCGGAGTGCAGTTCAGCCCGCCCCGGCGGGTATCGATTCCGTTATTTAATACAGTACTGACTCTTTGAGCTTTCGGAATAATGAATTCTTAAATGAAAGAGCGACCGAGTAGAGAAGCTAGAAACGCGCTGGGCCACCAACCTAGAAGTGCCTACTGCCCAGCTGTACAAGCAGAAGTTGAAATTAATTCCGTATGTGCCCACTCCTTCCTCCCCCCTTCCCCTTCCCCCAACGTAAGACTACATAAAGCAAAATAGCATCTGTGCAACTAAAAAAGTGCTCGGTAATGACTGTACTCAATATCCTGTATCGATGCTTATCCAGCAACATTTAGGAGGGGGTGCTAAATTGTAATTTCTGCACGTTTACTAAAACTATACTCACGAAACTGAGCACAAAAATACTCCAAATTGTGAACTGGTCCTTTAAAATCGAATGCCCGTGGATCTCTCGTATTGTAGACCTTCGTATCGCCCAAGTCCTTCAACAGCAAATGCATTGGCAGGGAGCAGCCTATACGAAGTAACACAGTGCTTTGCCAAGTGGCACATAAGCGGGAATATCTTGTCAGAGATGTGTTACCAGTTAGGCCTACCAGTAACACCAGCTACGATGAGATAACTCAAGACGCACAGGGCTTTCTCGGAAATTCTAGGGTCAGATTTGCCACACATTCCCAACCACACGTGCACCACCTCACCTCCCCTTTTATTTTATTGTAACATTTGCCTCCTGGTCTTCTGTCTGACGTAAACAAGACCATAAATTAATTGTATTTTGTTGGCGTGCTGTACCTTGAACTTTTCAAGCAAAGCAAGGGAAACTGACTGCAGCGAAGGCGGGGGAAGAGAAAGAACGATCGATAATTATTGTGGAAAAAAAGAAGGGTATTGTGATTGTTACAGTGAACGTGGTATGTATCAACTGACGTGAGGTTTGGCTATGATGAGGAAAGGAAATAGTGTATGAATAGGGATTTGGGGAGGCAGATGCACTGTCTTTACCTGCCGTTCCGGTTGTTCTGAGTACAGTTCTATTTTCTGTTCCGTTATTTGCAATTTGTTTAGATCTGATCTCGTCTGCCTATGTGTTATGCCGTGATGTGTGTTCGTGTGATCTTTCTTTACCCATTATTTTATGTTCCCTGGAGAAGGACACAGGTCTGAAAATTTTAAACGTCTATTAAATTAATGTTTCATGCCACAGTTTAGAGAGTTTTTAAAAAAATATTTTTGAAAATAAAGTAAGGAAATAGAAGGTAAAAATAGTATATCTTCGATTATGAGCTGACGGAAATGGATGCGCAATAGCCAGATTTTGGATCCTTCGGAGCCTAAGACCACAATTTTGGCCATTTTAGCCTAGATCCTCCGCAAGTGACTGGTTCTGTGGTTCTTTTGTTAGCCGCAACATATTCTGGCTCAAAATTTTCTTTACAAAAAGTACTTACTTATAGTAACTTATACTTCTCTCATATTTCAAGTGATCGGGCTTCTGTCATAATTGCCCGATGAGCATGAACCAAGAACTACTCGAAAACTGTTTCCATTTGGCAATATTTTTTTTTTTTTTTATATATATTGCTGTGTATGTAGAAAGGTTAATGATAACTATAACACCAATGAATATTCAGTAGACAGTTTCTGGTTAAATCTTGACCCAGCCAGCCGCTTCCAAACAATTTTGGTTCTTTTTTCGCTTTTTGTTATACGCACTTTGGCTCCGGCTCGAAAAACAAAAAAAAAGTATGACAATTACGAATGGATGTTCTTTATTAACTTCATTAGCAATATTCTAAATGTATAATACAGTTCGAGGTTTTTGTGAATTATGAATGGGAGGTACAGTGTACATGGATGCTTCAAAATCTAAGATATAAATCCAGTGCTTGTCCTCCCTATCTTCTTACTCCCTCTGTATTTAATGAAGGGGTAGGGTTCTCCAGAAGAGGTGTTGAAAAACGTAAACAAAAACAAACTTTGCTCCAACTGTCATTTTATTTGCTCACTTCCTCAAGGGATGTAACTTATTCGTTCCGCTTATAGTTTTTAACATACTCTATTAG
This sequence comes from Ellobium chinense, assembly GCA_033807755.1. Classification (NCBI taxonomy): domain Eukaryota; kingdom Metazoa; phylum Mollusca; class Gastropoda; order Ellobiida; family Ellobiidae; genus Ellobium; species Ellobium chinense. The sequence goes on from JAWQUT010000709.1 coordinate 75,738, forward strand.
TTCCGCCTATAGTTTTTAACATACTCTATTAGTTCCGCTTATAGTTTTTAACATACACCCCCGCCGAAATGCGATTTGAGCATTTCCCACAAAGTACTCGTTAATTGATGAAATCAAATTAAAACGTTCCATATACTGAAATTAATCCAATCATGTGTAAACTAACTACTTCCCAGGGGGGCAGCTACTTCAGATCTACCCTTAGGGTTGAATATCGTCTTAAGGCGTTAAGGTGAATCTTCACCAAATAGTTACAAAGTAAGATTCAAAATGCAACAAATTCCAGAACAATGATCCAACTCTTACTCTTCTGGATGATAACTGGGTGTCAACTCAACTACACACCAAAGTAAAGTATTCTCTACCACATATACAACCGTGAGCTCTAAAAATGCATAGTTCGATATTAACTGAGAACCTCAAATCTTTATCCATATGACCAACCCTCAAACAAGCTGTTCTCAAGTTCACAAATCAATATGGTTAGAGAAACCAATTGGCTACCTTCAAGAATGAAACGCATGTAAAATATTGTAGCCTGATGCATATAATAATTAACTATCAACTCCAGTGTAATGGAGGGATAGTCCATTTTTCTACTGAATTCAACAAAGATAGCAATAAAATGCTCAAATTTATCCTTAAAACACACAAAGTAACTGACCATCATCAAATAAGTTTTGGCAACTTTGCCGACTACTTTAAAACAATAGCCACTTCGGAGCTGTAACAATTATCATAAACTCCAGATCAAAAGTCCATTCTCAAAGTCCACACGTTATTCTCTTCAATGTTTTTCACAAAGTTCTTCGAATACTACATGGTCACTAGTAAGTATAATCAATGTGTCAAATAGTTCAAACAGTTTAATCACACTTGTCACAATTACAGATCCAATATTTGCCTAGGCTTCATTTTTCTTTCTCTAGATGAGAACAAATTGGCACAGATTCACCCTGCTCATCAGATGAGTATGAATCTTCCACTGAGTTATTAACAGTTTCTTCCAAACTTGTGGTTTCAAGCAAACAAAGATGTTGTATTGACCTAGTGAATTCCCCACTCGAAGTCTTGATGCGTACAGCTCTTACTAATCCATCAATACCTGGGTACAGTTTCACTACTTTGCCTAGGGGCCAAAACAACCTGGGTTTGCCGGTCTCCTTAACCAGAACAACACATCCCACCTTCAAACTCCTAGTCGCTTTCTTACTCGATAAGAGGGGAAGGTTTCTCAAATAGTCATCTCGCCACACTTGCCAAAATTGCTTCAACAAAGACTCCTCAGATTTCTTCCTTTCTGATAAATCAGACACAGTCTCTATATTTTTCAACTCAGCAGAAGTCAGCGGGGATCCACGTCCGATAAGAAAATGTGAAGGTGTGAGAACGCCCTCTTCATCCGATACCCATTTGAGGGGTCTAGAATTAATGCATGCTTCAATCTCAACCAAAACTGTTTCAAGTTCCCGTCTGTTGAGAGACTGTTTAGCAATGGACTTTCTGAGTGAGGATTTTACAGACCTCACCATACGTTCCCAAAATCCTCCCCAGTTGGGACTCAGTGGGCAGATATTTTTCCAAACCAAAGTCTCCTTGCTGAAATGTTTTAATAACAATTCACTTGCTGCCTTGAAAGTCCTAGCATTGTCAGAATAAATTATACTGGGTAGTGCTCTCCTGGATACAAATTTCCTGAAAGCCAAGACAAAGTCCTCAGCCGACAAAGAATCAGTCAGTTCCAGATGCACCGCTCGTGTCACTGCACATGTGAACAACAAAATGTAATGTTTGTTACCTGTATCGCCATAGAAAACCGGCCCACAATAATCCACACCGGTCACATCAAAAGCACTTGTCTGCTTTACTCTGTCTTCAGGCAAGGGGGCTGTTTGTTGATATAACAGTCTAGCATAATGACGTTTGCATCTAATACATCCTCCAATCACCCTCTTAGCCAGAGTTCTAACTGAAATAATCCAATACTTCCCTCTCAATGAACCGATAAGTGTTCCAACACCTGCATGTTTCATAAACTCATGATGAGATCTAACAAGAAGAAAGGAAACATGACATTTTGGTAGTATAATGGGATGCTTTTCATCATATGACAAGTCAGGTGACTGACTCAACCTACCTTTAACTCTGAGGAATCCTTCATCATCCAGAAAAGGGGCCAAAGTGAGCAAAGAGGACTGCCTCCTCACTGTGCCACCTCTTTTGATGTCTGCAATTTCAGTGCTGTAATACCTGTTCTGTACTTCTTTCAAAATCAGGACTTTAGCTTGTCTCATCTCCTCACCACTAGACACAGTTTTCATTGATTTACCCGTTCTGAGTATTTTGACAAACTTGATGACCAGGGCAGTCACTCTCAATAACTTTTCAAAACTGCCAAATCTCTCAAATTCGATCAGTCTGTTACTCTCAGGGGCCATAGCACACACTGCTACCAAGTCCTGTTTTTCCTCCTCAAGAGCTGTGTTTTCCTCTCCATTCTCACCAATTTCTGGAGAAGGCTCAGGATATTCCGATAACAGCCAATCAGGTCCACAAAGCCACAGAGAGGACCTGGTCTAAACACCTGCACTTACTCCCCTTGTCAGCAGATCGGCAGGGTTTTCTTTTCCCGGAACATGTTTCCATCGGGTAGGGTCTGTCAACTGGTGTATTTCTACCACCCTGTTTCTCACAAATTGTTTCCAGCGTGAGGGATCTCCCTTGATCCATCCTTCTGTTATCTTTGAATCAGTCCAACATGAGTAGGGAGTGTCCTCCGGTAGCTCAAGAGAATTTCTCACAGATTTAAACAGTCTGGCGCCCAGCACTGCTGCAAGCAACTCCAATCTGGGAAGTGTAACCTTTTTTAGGGGGGCCACTCTCACCTTTGAAGTCACCAGTCTGACGACTTTATCCCCCTCATCCCTAGTTCTCAGATAGACCACACAGCCATAAGCCTTTTCACTTGCATCACAAAACACAATAAGTTCCACACTATCAGCATCTTTCCAGGAGCTGCTTGTCAATCCACGAGGAACTTTCAAGTTTCTGATCTCTTTCAGACCTGACACCATCCTTCAATCTCATCCTGCAACTCATCACTTAAAGGTGCATCCCATTCAAAGCCCAGATATCTTGAAAGAGAATTTTGAGAGATACAGTGAAGGGAGTCATAAGGCCCAATGGGTCAAACAGTCTTGCAATGATCCCAAGCGTGTTCCTTTTGGTATACACAAGATGATGGCCGTCAACAGTAGTCTCAAACTGGAAACAATCTTCATTGGTATTCCAAATTACCCCCAAAACTTTCCGTGTCCCTCCCACCTCAGCTTCGCTGAACGGTTTGTTTTTAATAACCTTTTCTCTCAATTGGTTACTGTTTGACATCCATTTAGTAAGAGGAAAACCACCCTCTCTCAGCACCATTTCTGACATTTCCATAATGTGAATCAATTCTTCTTCTGTGTCTGCTCCTGTTATGAAATCATCAACATACAGATTCTTACTGAGTTCTTGTATTGCCCTGTCTTTGCTCATGCATTGAGAAAGATGGTGTTTCAAGGTGGCATTCAACAAAAATGGACTAGAAGCATTTCCAAATGTAACTCTGGTAAATCTCATAATCCTTACTTTATCACCTTTCTTCAAGAGAAATCTATGTACATCCCTATCCTCTTCTTTCAGTTCTATTTGCAGAAAGGCCTTAGTAATATCAGCGGTCAACCCATAGCTCCATCTGCGGAATCTCAGTAAGACCTGAAACAAGTCAGGTATCAAGTTAGGTCCCACCTCAAAACAGTCATTGAGAGATAATCCATTGGCTCCTTTAGCCGAAGCATCGAAAACAGGTCTTATCTTGGTTGTCAAGCTATCCTCTCTAACCACAGGTCTGTGAGGAAGATAGAAAATCGGCTGACCTCTCCCTTGATATTCATCCTGAGGGACCTCCTCCACAATTCCAGCTGCCTCCCAGTCAAGAAACACTTGCTGATATTTACTTTCTAACTCAGTGGCTTCCAGTTTTCTGTATAAGCTGTTCAACCTTCTGGTGGCTGCTTGAAGATTATCAAGTAACATATCCCTGTGTCTCTCTGACTTCCATGGCAATCCAACCCTGTATCTTCCACCTTCATACTGTAGTTTCAATTCATTTAAAGCCTGTACTTCATAGGCCTCTGGTTCACTGTCATGGCAGATCCCTATAGAATCAAGCTCCCATGCTTTTCTTATTAAAGTTTCAGTAGGCTCCAAGTTCAGACAATGGAGGAATGTGTTTGGTCCAGTAACTCTTGATCCTCCTTGGTTAGCATAACTACCAGCTAGAAACCACCCCCATATGGTTTTCTGAGCAACCAAACCCTGCGCATGCAGAGTTCCTGGAAGTAAAATTTCATAGTAGTGGTCCATCCCTATCAGAATGTCTATGTAATGTTCATATCCCCGACTCAAGTCTTCAGTTATATTTACATCTTGAAAAGAGTTCAGAATTTCACAAGGCACTGGGGATCTAAAAAGAGGACGACAGATCTCTTTTGTTCCCAGTAAAGTGAGCCCCAGTCCTGTGCCCAATTGAACTCTAAAAGTTTTACTTTCTTGACTGGAAACCTCAAATCCACCAAATGTTGCCAGTTCCAGATATTCCCGTCCCACAGACTGAAGACCAAGACGTTTTGCAGTAGATGTCCTGATGTAACTGCGATCGCATCCTGTATCAAGCAACACAGACAGGCGTTGCCCCTTAATATTCACCAGCAGGACCTGCAGCAGCGTTCATCTTGTTCCCGATGTTGAGTAGTAGGTATGACTACTCTGTTGAGTATCAGTTGCAGGTGGATCAGCTCTTGGAGCCTGAACTCCTGTAGAAACATTTGATGACATACCCCTCTGTTCACAGGGCTCTGGTGCACACTTTCTTTGGCAGTATACAGGGTGATGAGCTCCTTTGCAGTGAATGCATGATAGCCTAGCCTTGCACGACCTGACAAAATGATTATTTCTCAAACATCTAAAACATCGTTGCATACCCCTGACTTTCTCCCTTCTTTGTAGGTAAGACAATCCCTTCAGTTGTCCACATTGGTCAGAAAAATGCTCTTTGTTACAAAAAACACATGATTTATGTCCTTGTGCTACAACAAGGGCGGATGCAGTGGGTCTGTTTACTTGTTTCTTCTTTTCCCTTCTGTTACTGTCATAAAAAACAGAGGATCGTTCTCGCCTTTTAATTTCAGAATACAGGAATTCCATGAGAAAATCCAAATCTCCCTCTCTACCTTCACTGTTTCTTGCCCATTCCATTCTAATGTTGGGAGGTAGACTGCTTAAAATCAGTGGAACTAGTATCACACCATACATTTTTCCAGTGATTTCTAGATTTTCCAGTTCACGGACATGAACTTGGATCCTATCGTACAAACCCCATAAATCTCCATGTATGCAGGAATTCACTCCCTGAATGTTTAACATTGCACTGACATGCTTATAAATTATTTTGTCCTTTCGGCCAAACCTCTCCTTCAACATATGTTTAGCCTTTTCATAGTTGCTTGCAGTCAAAGAGAGTCCTTGGATGCAACTTAAGGCCTCTCCTTCCAAGAGAGACTGTAAATAAGTGAATTTATTGATAGTAGGAAGATTGCCCTGATCAATGATGACGGTGAATTTGTCAAAAAATGGATAAAACTGCGTACAATCTCCCCTAAACTTGGGCAACTCTAACTTCAGCAATCTGGCACTGACACCGACTTCATGTTTACTTGAACTAGACCTTGTGTTAACGTCTTCGGAGCATAAATCTGAAGGTTTTCTGTGACCAATCCTGGTTGAAATTTCTCTCAATCTAATTAAAGTGTTGACTTTTTCCTGTCTAAAGTTTGCAGCTTCTTCAATTTCAGGATAAAGATCCTCCTCTTCCAGTAATAGTTCGAATTCCTCTTGACGTTGATCGTATGTAGTGAGCTTACTTTGATATTCATTGATCATAAATTCAATGCGGGTCACTGAGAGATCTGAGTCCTTACCACCTTCAAAACCAGTTATAATTTCTTGCGCAGATTTTTCGGCCCTCGTTAGCTGCGCCTTTCCGTGGGTCCGTCTTTTCTTCGCCTGATCCAATGATGTCATGATTTGAACTTGACAGTGAGCAATCTAGATCTAGTCTAGTTCCCGGGTTTCGGCACCATGATGAAAAACGTAAACAAAAACAAACTTTGCTCCAACTGTCATTTTATTTGCTCACTTCCTCAAGGGATGTAACTCTATTCGTTCCGCTTATAGTTTTTAACAAGAGGGATGAATATCGGGTCTCTCATCACTGATGCATTTTACACGCAAAAGCACGGTAAGATCTGAGTGAGCTCTGACCATATCAACAATGTCAGGGTCCTGGTACTGGGCTGGAAGATGTTTCTGACAGACCTCATTCACGTAATCTATGCATCCAACATGTTTTCTTTCATCTCTCATTGTGCATCCTATTACCCTCACTAGTGACCAAACTTAAAGTTAAAGAAACAGGAGTAGTTTTAATTTGCTTCTACAACCTAATAAGTCCATACTATGTTTCCATATTAATTAAAACTGTGTTTCATTTCACCCAACAGTTTCTGAGAATACATCCTAGGATCGTTGAAATTTTCCCCCTGCTATTATTCATGCTGCATGATGTTGAATAGCGAGACAGGCTAGCAGACGTCTAGTCCAGAAATTTTGTGCCTGTGACCATACAATCATCTTCTGGCTTAAATTTTGGCTTTATGATGTCACGCAGCTTGAGTAATGGCGGCATACACAGGATAAAAATCCCAATAATCCACCATCATAACCATGACTATTACAACTGGCACATTTAACCATCATCAATACCATGCAGCAAACATTAGCATCACATGACCAACTGACTAACTGATTGACCGACTGACCAACCAACCAAACTGATAACAACAAGACCAACCTTGACTGCTGCGTGCAAGTTTAGCCATTGCTAAAGTGTCTGTAATATCCTCAGCTGACGAGAGTGACGAATCTGTAAAAAAAATATATAATAATCAATATCATAATCATCAGTGGTGATGAAAATAGTGTACTTAAGATCCTGCTTCATCGCAATCCAAAAAATACAATTTCACCTCATTGCAAACATTCCACAAACATATCATTGGGTTCTGATAATCACTGGGTTGTAACAATCGCAACTTGTTCCAAGCACCAGCAATTGTTGTGATTAACGGAGGAACGCACATGTGTATCAAAAATAATGTTCCATTTTTCAATAGTTTTTCTCAACAAAAATTATCTATTACCCACCGAGTCAATTTTGCAAAAAAAGAGCATAGTTCTCTTACTGTGCACGTATGTAATAAGATGTAGTAGGGAGAGCTATGGTTACTGGGTTTGGCCCTTGCATCCAGAACTATTCCCCTTCCCCGATCAGCAGAGGCCTGTGTCAAAAGCAATGACGTCACATATTATGTTCAGCAGTCACAGACACCTCTATCTGTCAATGTATTATTCAGCTTTTACTTAAGATTCTGGTCATCCAACTTCAAAGATGAAGTTTGATGGCATAAGCCAGAAAAAGTATTCTGCATTTTTATTACCTCAGCATGATTTTGTTTGACATTTCTACTGTTCACAGAGGAATTAAAACATTCATATCAACATACTATCACCCATTTGCAGAGCACTAGCTAGGCAGCTTGGCCATGTGGTTAGAAGAAGAATGCATTTGACATTTGGCCGCTACGCGCACAGTGAGTGTAACAATTCTGACTTTGGATAATGTAACCCTGTGGGTTGTCTGGGGCCAGCAGAGGTGTAATATAATTTGACAGATGCTCGAGAAACCCTTTTATTGTAATAATAGGGTTTCATATGATTTAATATGATCTGTAGGACGTTGCAGCCTTCCTTTAAGCAGGATTTATTGTGTCATCAACACATTCGATAAATCCTAAAATAGTGTTATAAAGTTAATGGGAAAAAGATTTAATCCTTGATATTCCAATGTCTCAGCTTCATGTTTTTTTTAATGAGACTGATACAGAACTAATTTTAGATCTACAATCTTAACTAGCTAAACATCTTCTCGTGAAAACTGAACAAAGCAAAGCTGTAAATGTATTTCTGATGCAAGAAAGGTATAAAGGGAGCTTAGAAATTATTCGGCTTACTAGTAACAATAGTCTACCCATTCTTTGAATGGGCTTTGTTTGCCTGAACAGCAAATTTCCAATACGCGGCATAGGTCCATCGCCCTTTGACCTGTGAACTCTGACTCATGGAAGCAGCGAAACCTATTTCAGCAAATTCAAAACAGCAAGTGGTGATTACACTAAACTTTGTAAGATTTGTTTTAAAGAATAAAAATGTTTCTTTCAATAGAAAATTAAAGGCCATACGCAACTCGGCATTGGTGAAAATGGTGGCATGTTGGATTTCGTGCATGTAAATGTATGGTTTGTTATGAAATGCATAGACTTTTTCATATCATAGTGTAACTTCCTGGATGGGGTTTAATGGGTATGGAGGAGGAATGGATTGGAGAGGAAGCCATGAACTATCAAACTAATCAAGGGTAGCCAATGAAGTAACATGTTTGCTATGAGAAGAACGGAAAATGAACTGTAATAAAACGGTGGTGTTTCTCTGCTCCAGGAATTTCACAGAGACTAAGATTTAAGAATATAATTACATAACATATATGAGATGCAATGTAAAGTAAGGGATACCTCAGGAACTGGACCAATTTAGTGGCTTCTCTCTGATTAAATGAACTGTACTAATGCAAGAGTATCCTGTTCCCGGAGATAACCTGCAATAATATTACACTAGTCTATCTGAAACTGTTAGTCTACTGTATACAGATCTTTCGGGATAATCACGAATAGGACCAGTTTTGTGGCTCAACTAATGACTACATGAACTGCATCAATTGCAAGAGCGGTCTATGCCAGGAGATAGCCGATCTTTCTTACCCATGTTGATCGTTTTGTCATAAGTTCTAGTCTAGCAAGGCATCCGATGGTTCAAGATCACATCAAGTTCTTCCAAAAATTTAAATGTCTTGCCCGTGTTGGCAGTGGGCATGTACACTGGACCACTGGGCTTAGTGAAAGAAATGTACAGGGGAACTCCATATAAGAGAGACAAATAAATGTTGATTTGACTACACCGTTTTAGAACATAATTATTTTTTCAGCCCTAGCCATCCAAGCAGCTGCACAAGCGTCAATTTAAATTTAATTGCGCAACAGATGTCAAAAAACCTGCCTTTATGTTTGCGAGCAATTTGCTAACGAACTTTCTTGTTTTTCTATTCAAAAATTAATTGATGTCCTAGTTGATTATTTGTTCGATTATTAATTTATTTTGTCGTTTATACCGAAAATAGCCAAAAGATGGCCACGGGCAAAAAATCCCACCCAGCGCCTTAAAGAAATAGCCACATTTACCTTTAAAGTAGCCAACCTGGCAATTTTGCCTAGAGGAAGGAAAGCTCCAGGAGATGTTAGGCTTATGTTGTGTGGATAATTTAAAAAAGTCAAACATTCTTTGAGCAACCGACTTACTGACTATTATTATAAGATGATTCAAAACTAAGCGAGAATAGGATACATTTAAAAATTTCACTCACTGCTTAGTCAATCAGCATTACAGAAAAATGTGAGTGTCGAGAGCCAACGTGGCATTTCATTTGGGGAATTCCCAGGAAACCTTCATCCCTACTCTCCTTTCTTCCGAGTAACAGTCTTTTCTATAAAGTTCTGTCGTTAAGTATTGTAAAAATTTCCTCCTAACGGCATAAAGGTTGATTTTTAAATAATAATAACATCAGCAACAGCAATCCACAGAACAACGCAGTAGTCTAAACCAGATCTAGCTGTAACGTTGGGAAATCCGATTAAAAAAAATATCGATATCAATTATTCGCATTTGTATCATTATTCAGGCCTACAAATACCACACAAGTGAACGGATTGCAGAACAGTCATATTTTGTTTGCTGTTTCTTTGCCTGGCAATATCCGGAACTGACCTTTAAGACGGTTCCAAATATATGAAGAAAAAAAGCAACATTTTTGGCAACGTATTCCACTTTTAAATAAGTAAACAACTAACATATACTGCAATGTTTACCTTCCTTCCAAATACAGTAGACTATTATCTAAAGTAATAATTCACCATCTGCTCATATCTCTAGCCCTCTCACATTACTTACGGTTTCACTACACATCACTCTAACCAACACTGAAGCAGACATCAGCAACATGCCACTTTTTTTGTTTTGTTTTGGTGACCCATTTACCTTGATAGATTATTTCTAAGCACTAATAATTAATACATGCCCCTTGTATTGACCTTTTGGATCGTTGAAGTCGTTTATGATTTCCTGACATCTCCTTAGACCTACTAAAAAATATATTGTTTAATTTTCATTCATATTTTGAACCTAATTTGATATCCTTTAAATATAATACAGTTAGTTTGAAATCAATCATCAGTGATTACAGTTTATTGCTGCCTGATCATGCACACATCTTCTCAAAATCAAGGGGAAGGTCAAGGTTCTATTGTTCATCTGAAAACAGTCGCCCCACGGCTAATCAGTCATAGGTGACCTTAAACGTTGACACACACGGGCGCGGTAGGTACATAAGAATTCGGACTTTGCATAATGTGATCCTGTGGGTTGTCTGGGATAGGCAGAAACGTTAATTCAAGTTGTCAGACACTTGAAAGACTGTTTTATTGCAATAAAAAGGTATAATCTGATTTGGCATGATCTTTAGGACGACGCAGCTTTGAGATTGTATCAGATCTGCACAAAATGTACTCGACATTATTATTACGATAACTGGGTATCGATATTCTAACAACGAAACGGAACTACCCCCTGCAGTATCCGGATACCGGTCGTATAGTCTAAGTTAGATTTAACGTGAAGTAATAAGTTCAGTTATGGCTGAAGTTGCGATGAAGTCGTATGACCACCTATTTAAAATACTGCTGATTGGAGACGCAGGCACCGACAAAACTGCTCTCCTCTTCCGATTTGCTGAGGAAGCTTTTAATCCAACATTTGTGTCAACTGTCGGTAAGACCTAGACGTCTAGTCTAGTCTGGTGTTGATTTGTCTACGTTATTGTTCGTTATCGCCCAACAACTGGGCCTATATAGTCTAGTCTAGGCTTCACTCCTTCACTTCCGTGATTTGTTTGGTAGACAAAGTCTAGATTGTCTAGTTCTAAATGAACTTGCTCCATAGCGCTCGCAACTTTCAGCAGTGGCTTAAGACACCCCCTTCCTTTCCTTCGCTCGCTCCCATAGTCTGTCACAAATCCCAGTACTTTTTATTCCTCACAAACAGCACGTTAGGAATGAAGATGCCAATGTTTTTCTCAGTGTTGGAAGGTTTATCACCTCTCATTAACTTATCTTGGAGTCCTATGCCACAATACTTTCCACCCATCTTGTTTAGCTCTTCCTCCAAATTTTGACATAAAGAAAAACACCCCTAAACTAATTAGATTCCAAGAACTTAGGCAGTGAATCAGGTACTTTTAATATTTTAGATCTTTTGACACAGGAAACACAGCTTACCTAGTCTACCTTACAACAACCACAAAGTTTATGCTTGCATGGCTAAACGGCTTTCTCTAACAACAGCACCGATTTAGTCGAAATATCGATCTAGTCCTCAGCCTGTCACTCGCCTAATTTGAGTTTACAATGTATTTGCACCTGTCTATACCTTTGAAATTCAAATCCACCTCTTTTCCACCTGCCTACGGCCAGTTTTCTGATTTTCAAATTTGCATACTCTAATGGCAGGTGTAGTTGGCATCTTTATACCTTTAGATAACACAAATTTTTGATAATGCATCCCCACTAGACTAGCTTCTTTGATAGGAGGTGTTATGAAATATGATCAGGGTCCCACTATTCATAATGATTTCTTCTCCTTTTGTTGTTAAGGTATTGATTTCAAGGTGAGAACTATAGACTTGGATGGCAAGAGAGTAAAGTTACAAATGTGGTGAGTTGTAGATACAGTCACATTTTTAGTGTTTTCTCCAGGGCATATGAGTTGATTTCCCCCTTTGTTATAAATTGAAAGGGGGCGTGGGGGAGGTGGGGAATTAATCTGAAGTTTTAGACAGATTTTTGTTTTTTTCAAATTAAAGCAAATTTAGGGATGCAGGAAAGAATTCATGGAGATTGGTGCATGTTTAGTGTTTTTTTTTTTGGGGGGGGGATTTTGAAAATTAAGGAGCGAATCGCAAAATCTCAACATCTGGAGTAAACACTGAGTTTGAATGTTTTGTTGGAAGCACGTGTTGACTGATTCTCAGTGGGCAGTATGGATACAGACCCTGGCTTGATGAGCTATAGGGTATCAGAGCTTGTGTTGATGGGCATTATGGCTAGAGAGCCTGTCTCGATGGGCATTAGGATTAGGAATAGGGTAAAATGTAGTAATGTGTTGGTTTAAGTACAAGACACATTTGGAGACCCTTTCTGTCATGGTTTTCAAGCACCTTTATCACCAAGATACCATTGTAGGCAGGAGCACACATAAGCCTACAATATGGGACATCACAACATATTACTTGCAAGAAAATGCTCTTTCCAAGATATACTGTTATAAATGTTTATAGAAGCTATTTGTAACATTTAGTAACAAATGGAAAGAATGCCCCATGTATTTCATGCTTAGTGAAAGGGTTAATCGGAACTTCTTGGGAACAGGCAAAAAAGTTACATGTTAAGTGGAATTAAGATCAAATAATGCTGATGTTCATAAATATTTCTTGTGAAGAATGGGAGGAAGGTTGTTCCCTCATTCATACCCTTAGAATGCCTGATAGCATAAGCCTTTAGCTGCAGCACTTTCACTTTGATTTAGGTTGTTGATCTTAATGGTCAGTTGGTCAGTCACTGAAGATCATCAGACAGCAGTGGACACAGCACTGCACAATGTAGTTAGACCGTTAGTGAAGTCTTTGTCCCACCTCCTACTTGCAAAAAGTCAGTCATGTGAGCAGTCTGTTTCCAGTGCCTCCCCTTTTCAGTCATTGGCCCAGCCTTTGCAGGTAGTTTTAACCATGACAGGGAAGTGATCTTATCACTATCATCAGTATCACATGCTATTCATGATACACTTTGTGAGCTTCTGTTTTTACAACATTGATCTTTGCATGAGCGGTCAATTACTGCAAAGTTGTGATTATCCAGAGTATTGTAGTTGTTGAAATTATCAAATGACTTTTTTACGAAAAAATCAATTCTCTAAAAATTGTTGCAAATAAAAGGAATTTATGATTAAGCAGAGTTGACGGTCTTATATGTTTTTTAAAACCAAATTATAGGTTTATTATAAATATATTAATTTTACATTAATTTGTATGTTAACATCAGTATGATTGTAAGCATTTTACAGTTTTCATATAATTTCTCCCTACAGATTTATTCCTTTGCTACAAAGTAAATTCCTTCCCCCCCCCTTCCCCTTTTTAGCAGGAGTGGTAAACATTTGAGCCTTATTTCCAAAACTACTTTGTCTTTTCTTTGGAGAAAGCAAGTTAGAAGAGTATGTATGTATTCAGAGATGCAGTTCTCTATCAATTCAGTCAATGCAAATACAGCTTGAGATCTGCATTTCTTGAACAATTACATTTTAAAAATGAAAGGGAATATATTTTCAAGAGTAGTTTCCTCATCATTATTTCCATTTATTTCAAAAGCATTGTGATTGGACTTAATGCATTTTAGAAAAACAAAGAGTCCGTCCGTTATTACTAGATTATGGAAAGAAAAAACATTCTGTCATTACCACTAGAATAGTGCTCAATAACAGATATCTGGGCCTTTAAAATGCTATCTGTTGCTTGACTGTATGTGCCTATTACACTCATGCCATTGGTTCAGAGACCTTTACTTTTCATCAACCAGGGACACTGCGGGCCAGGAGAGGTTTCGATCAATTACCACAGCTTATTTCAGAGGAGCTATGGTGAGTTCCAGCAATTATGATGACAATGATTGCTTGAGGATGGGGGTAATGGTGAGCGTTTTGGTATGTCGGTGATAGTGACAGCTCCTGTTCTTGAGCGGGCAAGCTTGAGATGAAAAGTGTCTGACCGATAAATGGGCCCGACTGGCTCTGAAAAAGTGATTTGCAGCTGACTGATGTTTATTTAGTGACATTGATCACTTCATGAGTAATGATATGTGACAATTCCAACTGTTGCATACACATGTCAGTAATACAGCAAACAAAGCAGGCACTGTGACTAAGCACAAGGATACCGGTAACAATAACATAATTTCTATTAAAATTGTGTGAATCTTACAATTTTTTGCTTCCAAATCATTTCACTTAAACAGAATATCTTGCTTACATGTGTACATTTAAACACTAAAAATTCTGTTCATCAGGAATTGTGTCACTTAAGTAGGACATCCTACTTACATTGTGCCAGACCTTGTCAAATGAGCCTTAGCATGCTAATGAACAGAGTACTGGCATAAAAAGTGTATCTTCTGGTGCAAGGTTCAACCCTAGTCTTAGTTGGTGGCCCCCTGACTACTTTTTTATTTTAGTTCCTCACACAAGGCAGAGAACCTTGGTATCGCTTAACATTTTGTCTGCTGCTTGTGCGAAGCCTAATCAATCGCCCACATTGCTTCAAATAGAAATATTATCTAAAACAAGTCTTAACTCCTCTTGGCCGAGAGATGATTTCAGAGGGCATAGAGTTTGGTCTCAATATCAAAGCAAGATATACAATCTTAACTTGCTGGTGATGATAGGGTACCCAGTGCACTGAAACACAATTTAGACAAACACATTAGAGGCCTTGAATATGTTCAATACATTTGGGCATCCCAAAATAACTAAAAATCAGAAAATTGGAGAGGTTTGCTGAATTTTATCCAACTGAAACATAGGTAATATTATCCTTAATTGATGCTAAATGTCTAGTTCTTCTACGGCCTAAACTATTGATGGATAGAGAAAGGGGGCTTCCCAAGACCATATTTTAATACAATTCTTCTTATTTTAGGGCATCATGCTGGTGTATGATATCACCAATCAGAAGACCTTTGATAACATGGAGACTGGCTGGATACCCCACATAAAGACGGTTTGTGATATTCTTCCTCATCTTGTGCATGTCATGTTTTTTTATGGTTCTGGCCTAAGCCAGAAAGTGAGCTAGTTGGTTCATTGGCTGGTGTACTGACTAACTAGCTACCTGGCTAATTGGCTGCCTGGCTTGGTTGTTGTCTGGTTGGCTGACGATTCAAATGGGTGTGGTTGATTGAGTGAAGAATGGTTAATTAATTGATTCATGGATTGTTTGACTGATTAATTGATTGGCTGGCTGATTGATTGACTGACCGATTGATTGATTGATTGATTGAGTGATTGATTGATTGATTGATTGATTGATTGATTGATTGATTGATTGATTGATTGATTGATGTTATTCCAGTATGCACATGAGGGTACGGTGGTGATGCTGGTGGGTAACAAGTGTGAGCAGGATGACAGACGTCAAGTTCCTACTTCAAAAGGAGAGAAGGTGGGATTCTTTGACTCTTGTTATGTTCTCTGTCTGTTACTGTATCCCGGGTCTCTCTTGTGGCATAGTTTTCACCTGATATTTTGCATAACCAGTGCAGAGTGAAAAGCTAAGGAAAAACATGTCAGCTGTTTTTTAAAGAACATCTTCAATGTATAGTATCCTAATCCATGTAATGCAGTGGTAGAACCAGTTCTCACCTTCACACTGCTGCATTAGGCATGGCAGTCAAATAAAGTCACATGCCAGCACCAGCCTCATGAGGGTGCAATCAAATTTTGCAGCCGAAGTCAGCTAACTAGCAGGCAACTGGCTGGCAGACAATGTGCAAAACAGTTGTTATCTGTAAATCTGAATCAGCTTAACCTGAGGTGCCTCAGGCTACATGAATAAAATAAAGTGGTAAGAAATAGATGTTTGATGATTTTAATTTCCTAGAGGTACAGTTAAAATTCTTAGCTAGAACATATTGCATGGGGCTGAATGCAGATCTTAATCCTTATGATGTTATGATCAAATAATTTAATTCTGTTGTCTGCTCGCTGTGCTTGAATGCGGTAATAACATATAGAGTGGTATCACGGCTGCGAACACACATAGCCTAAAAAAATTGGTATCCTTCGTTTGACCTCGTTTATCTCCGGTCTGGGAAGATCAAGATAGAAACCGAAAGTGGCTAATAGACGCACATTTTTTAGCAAAAATTATGGTGGGACAGCAAAGTTCAGCCAATAAAGTCATAGTTTATTAAAAAATTATGGGCAACCGTCAGGTACCTGTCCAAGGTTTGCCATGTTTTTTTAAACTTGTCCAAGAATTGTGAACAACTGTCCAACCATTGCGATCACTAGTATATTGTACTACCAGATTTTTTGCTTTGTTTTTTTTTCAAGGATTTTTTACATTTTATAATACAAGGTTTCATTTGTATTTGAATGAAGAATGATGCCAATGTTAAAGATGAAGGAGAAAACAGTTAAGATGACTGTGCTGATGGTGGTGATGATGATAATGATGAAAATCCAAGCTGGCAATTTAATTACAGCAGGATTAGCCGTAGCTGAAAGCATATTTAAATTTTAGACTCAGGCTGGCAATTTAATCACCTAATATTGCCTTACAATCCCCATCCTTGCCCCTTTAAGGGAAAATATGAGAGCGTTGGCAAACTTAATATTAACCCTTTCGTTGCCGGTCGCAACTGTGGTTGCGATAAGTCGGCCCGTAAGAACGAATTGCAGATTGCGACCACGGTCGCGGTATGAAGTAGGTCGATATAAACAGGAAGTATCGCTATGTGGAAGTGGGCATAGTCCCGGGCTTATGAATTTCTGAACGCTGATTGGCTGAGGTTTAATTTGAGCCCTTATTTTCTTTTTTTGACCGCGCGGTTCGTTTTTTGTGCGGATTTGTCAACATATCGATCTCCAGCGAGGAGTACGATTCAGACCTTGCCGATCTACCGTTCGTTTTTTCGTCATCTGACAATGATAGTGATGACTTTGTCGGCTTTGAAGCGCAAGATATTGATCAAGCTACAAATCCTGGTGGTGGTTTGATGAGTCTGTTTGATTTTAGGCCGCCAGGTGATCGTGAGTTAGATGTTGACACTGAACAGGGGTATGTAGATCTAGACTAGACAAAGACCCTATCTATGGGACAGTTCACACGTACACCATTACATGCACACATATAAACAATACATATCCTGAAAGTCCATCCAATTTCCAGCAACTTTCCTTTTTACAGATATAAAAAAAATCTTCAATATTAAAAAAGTTATGAATTTTTTAAATTACCCACCTAATTTTTAAGAATTTTTTTCAAAATAATTTGGCACTGAGGGAAAGTTCTCTTGAAAATAATTTGGCAACGAAAGGGTTAACAACCAAATGTTCATTTTTTGCGAACACCCCCATCCAAAATGCCAAAATCATGTTCACATTGTTAAACACAAGTTAGACGATGTCTACAGCTATTTGGCCACCATTGAAACTATTGAAATATAGAAATAGCCAAACAGGCAACAAGGTAAAGCCTTCTTCCGGTTCAGAAATTATTCTTCCGGAGGAAGTAGATTAGCTAAGATGGCTGCCCCCTGTTGATGGTACATTGATTGAGTCGGACATCTTGTAAGATGGTGGACATCACGCATATCCGGATAGTACCAGATATGTGTAGCCAACATGCCAGGTTGTCAGTTTCTTTGTAAATAAAAGGAGAGTGTGTGCCGATATGAAATAGTGTGAAGGTGTTCGCAAATCGTGATGTTCGCAATCGATGAGACTACTCTATATACCTTGTTGCTGAGCGCTGGGTGTGGCAGTTGAATTTTGCAGCTCAGTGTCATTTGATATGCCAGCAGACAACACGTGCAATGGTCATTATTGATAACAATGGTAATGCAGCCGGCGGGAGCCTGGACCCGAGGAGCCTTGTGATATGAGAGTTATGAGAAATGATCAGTGCGAGTCACAGAGTGCGAGTTCTCTGACTGGGGAGCAAGAGAGAGTATGGATCAGCTTATGTTTCCAGCATTCACTGGTAATGGATTCATGATGAATTTTATACCATCTACAAAGGGTACACAGTCACAACTATTTTTCAAACTTTTCACAAATGCCCTGTAGTGGAAAAACTTCAGTGGTTTTAGGCTGTGATATGGTAAACGAGCTGAATTCGACAGGAGAGTTGGTTGATTAAATTAAGAAGTTGATAAATTTATGGTATACTAAAAGAGTTCCTGACTGCTTTAATTTAAAAAGCATGTAGTGTTTTGAAAGCTTGTAATGTGTTCATAATAATTTGGGTGTGATCAACTGGAACCGATCAACTGTGACCTCATTATATAGGTCCCCTATCCAACAAAACTAAATTGAACTAAGTGCAATTCCGATATTACTTCTGTCATCACCTTCTATCATGCAGAAATGCTGTGGTGATGGAACTGTCTGTTTTACGTTTAAACCATTAAAAAAAAAGATACATGTTAGAGTGGCTATATGCACAATCTCATTAAAGTCCTGCAAGGCAGACCTTTTATTTTCTTGGTAAATCTTTAAGTGGCACCTGTGAACGTTCAGTGATCTCATCTGGCATCCATGCTGAAGAAAAGAAGATGCGAGTGAAGCTGCTGGTTTCCTTCATGAGGTGCAAAAAATTGAACTTTCATAGAATTTTGATATAAAGTCCTCATTTTAATAAATATAGCTTATTACTAAGTGTGAATTTCACATGCACTAATTCATTATTGTTCTGTGATTTTACTATGTAGGTGGATGTCAATAATGACTACACCTTAGTACTATATGTCCTGCAATCAGTCAAAGTGAGATTTATGTGACTAGACCAGGAACTGAAATGTCAGGCTGTAAAAATTAGTAGGACCTTCCGATTTCAATTTTGGGTTGTTTTTTTTCAGTGGAAAGTAAAAGTAAAACTCTTTCATTACTGTACATAAAAACATCTCTTAAAAGGATAAATTATGAAGCAGGTTAGATAACTTTACATTATGAAACTATCGTTTAAACGTGATTTGGTCTGAATGTTTGTTCTTTTCATGGATGTGATATCCTTCCACTTCAAGCAGATATCTTGTGGCTCAGAATAATGGTATTTCAATATATTTTTTGTCCATCCTTGAAAGAAATGTACTCAACAAGCTTTCACATCATACCATTAACCTGATATAGTCAAAATACAATTTAGGTTTCATTTTGACTGGTACAAGACAAATACATCTTTCCCAGGCACCAAAGGCATACGTGTTTTTGAGTACAACTGTGATTTTGACATGCTTAGCTTAAGATTTTGATTTACTTATCTGAAATATACATATCAGGGTAGAGGTTTCTACCCCAGACAAAACTTACCAATTTAATCTTATCATGTACGGACATAATAATATACTCAAAGTTATGATCTTACTAATGCCATCTCGGACAAAGAAAATCGCAGGTCAGTTTTGCCTGTCAGATCCATTTAGTGCATTACTGATAATATATTGATCAGTCATGGTCATAGTACTGTAGGAGCATAGATCCCCACTACTAACTTGTCACTTTTTCTGGAAACAATATCACTGCACTCTGGACAGCTCCATAAATGTTCTGTTCCCTGTTTCTTAACCCAGCAAAGGGTTATTTCACAATATGTTCCTGTTGTTATCTGGTTGTGGATCCTTCTTGAGCGTCCTGCAAGTTTGCAACTTCTGCCTTCTCCTTTGTATCCACCCCTTTCCAGTACAATATTTGTTTTATATGATAATGTTCTGTCCACTCCTCTTCTTCCTCCTCTCTCAATCTCCTTGTCAGTACTCCCAACACATCCTCTTTGTCATATTTGATTGTCCCAGACACCCATGCATTTTTGGCAAAGTTGTCAGCAATGTCATTCCTTATGACGCCAGCATAATTCAGACAGTGGATCCAGATCACTGGTCTTACTACTGTGGCCCTCTCTGCTCTCCTTGGTATACTTTGTGAGTCTGTGACAATCACCACATGAATACTTTGTACTCTGTCCCTTTCTAACCACTTCAGTGCATCTGTGACAGCCTCCACTTCCATCCTCAAGGTGGCTGTTGTTACACTGAAATATCCGGCAGTCCTGTGTATGATTTGGTTTCCCACATATACCAAGAAGCTTCATCCACTCATCATATTTCTCTTGACTGGGTCTCCTAGTCCTTAATTTACCTGAGTGAATCCCCTGACTCTAGTGTCTGCAATCTTTACCAGCAGCAAAACATTCTGAATCTGTGAAGAAATATGAAAAAAAAAATCTGTCATGCTTACTTGCTTAGCTCATTGGACATTCCTCCTTCTGCATAAACTATGGTCCTTTGCCAACCTTTCTGCCACTTTTCTAGAAATGTGAATATTATTTAGATCTTTGGTGGTTGTGTTCTCCCATATGATTTTTAGTTGGTCCTCCTTCCTCTTTTCATGTATCTTCCACTCTGTCATCCTTTTTGTAGATGGTTAACAGTGCACTTTTTCTGGGTTTGATGCATGCAAGATCTTTGGCGGATGGTGCATCTTGAGCCACCGAAAAGCTTAATAATCCTTAGTTCACACTGTTAGACATTTCAATGGGCTTGTCAAGTCCGGCTTCTGTGGAATGCTTGTTCTGTTTATTTGATGCATCTTCAGTGATTACTGTCAAACTCTGATAATACAGACATTGCTTGACACAATTCCATGCATAACACACTCCTATTCAAGAATCTCAATAGTTTTGTTTCTTAACAGAAACAAAAAAGTAAACAAAGTTAAAAAAAAAACAAAAAAGCAACAACAAAAAAAGTAAAAAGAAAAAACTCACTTTGGAGAACCCAAAATGTCTGAGAACACATCCTCAAAACTTGGTCTTAAGGTTAGTTGAGTTAACAGTGTTTCACTGTACATTACTGACTAACATTTTCTTACATCTCTCCAGCTAGCTGCGGAACATGGCATGAAGTTTATAGAAACCAGCCCTAAAGCCAACATAAATGTAGACGAAGCATTTTACACTCTTGCCCGTGACATTTACTCCAAGAGAGCTCAAACAGTTGTAAGTATGATGCAGTTCATCATCTGAGTTTTCAAATGTTCTATCTCCATTTGGTATATTCTTGGGATTCCTCCCAAGCTTGCTTGGGTTGGAGTTAAGGGCAAGAACTGCGTTAGGCTAGGGAATAGGAAGGGTCTCCAATATTGTCAATGGACTCATCCAAGGGTGATTTCTCTTCCATATCCTGTCTTTAGCACTGACCTGAGTCTCTGGAGGGTCCCAGAATTATCCCAAATGTGGATACTCGTAAACTGACGTAACAAGAGCGATCTGTTGTTTTTCGTCTGATAAAATCATCTATCTGATGTGAGTTGGTTTCTCATGTTTGATGCAGTCAATCCTGATAATTCACAGGCCTTGAAGAACATGTGTATAGGTGAAAATAAAAGGAGTTGCATTTATTCACTGATTGCTATGGAAAAATGTATTGCATTTTGTTTGGGAAAAAATGTTGCAACTATATCAAAGTTGTTATTATTTGGATCAGAATGAAGCAAAGTCAACTCAATAATTAGCTGAACCTGTTATAACAACTCATAATTTGACAGTATTTACGGTGACATGACTATGGGGAGTCCATGTTTGTTACAGTAAAGGATGCCACTCTTCCGAGAATTCTCGGAAATCCGAGAATATCGGCAGCTCCGAGAATGCCATCCGAGGTTAGTCCGAAAGACTTTTGGAAAGAAAAAAGAATTCCGAGATCTGAAATTTTATCGGAAGTTTTGGTACGGCCATCCTATGGATAGATCAGCATGCACTATACGTTTAAGCGTTTCAGTGCGGGCGACACATGTCTAAATAGTTTAGAATTATTGAAAGGTCACTTCTGGCCTTAGTTAACGCGTTCCACAAATTCCGAACTGTCGTAGATGCGGTTATTTTGATTTTGAAAACTCATTTAAAGGACGGAAACCATATGAGACACCCTAATTCGGCGTTACGCTTTCCAATGCATTTGTTCTTCTGTGGAAATTGCCTTGTAGGCCTAGCTTGGGCAGTACTACGATTGGTTGGTTGATCGTCCGTCACACTTGCTCGTCTTCTTCAGGTGGTTTGTGGGTCGAGCTGGTTGACTTCGCGTAACACGTTGACTACTACTAGGTCTACGTGAATTTTCGGAATCATAACTGAAAACAAGAGATCTAGACTAAGCAATAAAATCCTTAAGGGATTCCTTCTAGTATCTAGGGTTTCCCAATGAAAGCTTTCTCTTACCAAATCCCAGCCCAGGCACTTTGAGAAACAGGATTTTGAAGCAGTTTGTCCTAGCCTTTGTGTTTACAGTCAATTTCTGACATTGATGAAGAACATGTTTAAATGACTAATTAGAAGAATCAAACCATATGGTGAGTTTCAGTCAGTTAACCTAATCAGCCGTTTGATCCTTAATAAATAGGGGTTGGCAAGTTTACTTTCCATTTCTGTCCGGTATGATTATGTAGTAAATTTATGCGTCTTTATTGTTTAAGATTGAGATGGCTTCATTTCTTCATTGTTTAAAATAGCTATATTTAGAGATCAAACATGATTTTGCTCTCTGAAAGAAGAGGTTTCATATCAGAGACAAGTCCTGTAATGAATTCCCGTAAAGCCGCAAAAGCTTCAGAGAATTTTATGAAAAGTGAGTGGCATCCCTGCACACTGAATGGGCAGATCTGGTCTTCAATTACAGTGTAGTTTTCAAATAACCACATTACACTAGATTCCAAAATCACAAAGTTACCACCTTATTGACCTTATCCCTGTAAACCTGAAACACCATAGTAGTTGAGAAAATGTATGGGCACATGTTTTAAGTCTGGTTGTTGCTCAGTAACTGTAGGCCTATGTGTAGATGTATAATGATGAATAATTGTATTAAATATGAATTAAAATACCCACAATAAACAAAAAAGTTTAAACGTGATATGTGAAATATGTGAAAATTAGAGTGTCATAGATAATAAATCAAAACACTTCAATAATAATAATTTTCTTAGGAGACCTTTAGTATCAATACCAAGTCAGGTGCGGCTCAAAAGAACATCAAAGCTCATCACAAAGAAGAGAGTAAAACATGGTTTTCCATCAAAGAGACAGTGCGGATGGCATTTGGCTTCAGCTCCAGCTCCGAACAAGTGGCACAGCCTTCACTTAAGACAGATAAAAGAACAAAGGACAGAAACAAAAATCGACACATACCTGGAGATCAGAGGGGTTCCAGCATATTGGACAACAGTGTCAAAGGTACATTCATTTATTGTTTTTTTTAATTCATTTACAATACTAGATAAAGCCAATGCAAATTTATTGTGTAGAAAAAAAAACAACAGACATCGCATATCGATCACATAGTACTGATCTACGTGCTGCAAATCAGTGTTCACAATGTTCACTCCAGTATGCACCTGCTGAATGATAACATGACACAATCCCATTTACTAACTTTTCTTCAGGCTGTGAAAAAAAAAGTTTACCCCATCTCGCACCTTTGGCTGTTTTAAAATACCATGAAATGCACAAATTTTGTACACTACTTTTGACCAAACAAAAGACCACCATGGGGCATGAGAAATTAACACATGTAATTTCATGCAATTCTGAGCAGAAATACCCAAGTCATAGCTCTCTAAAAAAAGTGTGAGCCTTTTTTTTTTTGTTTTAAATAGATGTGGTGTAATTCACGTGCTAGCTCACACATAATTTGTACTAGTTTTCATTCATGGCCAGCTCACCAGCAAGTGAGAATCACTTGAAACAAGTTTATGAACACTTTTCTACACTTTTCCCCCAAAAATGGTTGGCTTAGAGCATTCCGGTGGATACTATACAAATCGCTCGATTTGAAACATTGTAGAGCAGCTTTTGGATTCATAATGAGTGTGTTAGGCTGTATGTTTCTCGAAATGCCTGCTTCACACTGGCATTGATTTGACATATTATAGAGCAGCCATTGGATTTCATAATGAATGTGTTAGACTGTATGTTCTCCAAAGTGCCTTCTTCATACTGACAGTACCATTGAGATGGTATAAGTAAATAAGTGGCAATTGGCACAGTGATATTTACGTATAAGGATAGCTCTAAGAAACATGGTCTCTCAGACTGGTAGTCTTCTGGCAGTAAATTGAATTTCTATGGTAGAGGATTATAAGAAAAGCATTTGTTACCTGCTTTGCACAGAGTATATTGCAGCCCGGAAATAGTACTGTTGTAGGCCCTTAAAGTCATTTAAGACCCTTAAAGTCATTTAAGGACTTAAGACAGTGTTTACTTGCAGGTGGTGATATAGAAATATAAAAGTCATTTAAGGCTTAACGACACTATTATTTTCAAGTGGTGACATAATTATAATGTAAATTTCAATGTGCCGGTGGCATGGCCTTTGGTCAGATTAAGGTTTTCTGCCAAGTTGTGGAAAAAGATTGTATAAACCAGAAACACAGTTTTATAGAGATGCAAACAATATTTGCATGTTGTGTCCCATTTTACTAGTTCATCAATACCTATGCTTTGGAAATTATAAAAGGTTCAAAAGAATAATCCAGGTGGAGAGATAAAGCACATAAAACTACACAAAGGTGCCAGAGAATGAATTTGACCCATTTTGCCATTACCCTTTTTTGCGGGGGAGAGAGGTAGAGAGAGAGACTGTGAAAGAATAAGTGTGTGAGTGATATAATTCTAAATAAAACATATTATAGTGAAATAGTGTCAAAAGCAAGGGGAAGAAATGGTTAACTAATCTTTGAGAGTGTGTGTGTGAGAGAGAGGTTACTTAAACTAATTTCTAAAATATAATTGAGAATGAGGAGAAACAACTTCTGACTTCTTTTTTTTTTTAGGTTCTGTCCCTTCATGTGGAGTACAGAAAACACCAGGCAGCTCATTAGTCTCCGAGGATGGTGATTCCATATCATCTACAATGATGACACCACTACCCTCAGTGTCTAGATCACCACAGGCAACAGAAAGGACATTGCCATCAGCCATGCCAGCAACACCAACCACCTCCACCACATTATCACCAACAGCAGCTAGTACACCAACAACAACAGCCATTACATCACCCTCACTACCAGCAACCCTGACCACCACATCACTACCAGCCCCAGCCACATCACAACCAACCACAGCTACAACATCACTATCAACTACAACCACAGCACCACCACCAAGTCAGGCTACATCTCCATCACCTACAACCATAGCACCACCACCATTTCATACTTCAACATCTCTATCACCTGCAAACATAGCACCACTACCATTTCAGACTTCAACATCTCTATCACCTGCAATCATAGCACCACTACCATTTCAGACTTCAACATCTCTATCACCTGCAACCAAAGCACCACTACCATTTCAGACTTCAACATCTCTATCACCTGCAACCATAGCACCACTACCAACTTCAACATCTCTATCACCTGCAACCATAGCACCACTACCATTTCGGACTTCAACATCTCTATCACCTGCAACCATAGCACCACTACCATTTCAGATTTCAACATCTCTATCACGTGCAACCATAGCACCACTACCATTTCAGACTTCAACATCTCTATTACCTGCAACCATAGCACCACTACCATTTCAGACTTCAACATCTCTATCACCTGCAACCATAGCACCACTACCATTTCAGACTTCACCATCTCTATCGCCTGCAACCATAGCACCACTACCATTTCAGACTTCAACATCTCTATCACCTGCAACCATAGCACCACTACCATTTCAGACTACAACATCTCTATCAACTGCAACCACAGCACCACTACCATTTCAGACTTCAACATCTCTATCAACTGCAACCACAGCACCATCACTAAGTCAGACTTCAATGTCACTATCAACTGTGACCACAACACCAACATCAACCATGGCTACTGTCACAACATTACCATCAAGCCCGACTACAACATTGTTACCAACACCGACCACCCCATCATCGCCACTGTCAGCGGCAGAATTCGCACATCGTTGTGAATCCCTGACATCTCCCATCCACCAACTAGTGAAGAATGAACTGGGCTTGTCCACTTCTGATAGTCACAGTGAATGTCCAGCAGAATTATCCAGTCAAGTGCTGACTGTCCAAGAAACTGGGAACCTGACAGTGTATGTGTTTATGAGGAAACCAGTCCTTATTTACATATCTGTATTATCTGTGATCCCATGCATGAAAGACCATAATCTTTTTGAAATTAAGAAAAATAAAGTGTAAACAAATGATACAATTATCAACTTGTAACAGAATTTGTGTTGCATTCCAAAGAGTATATTGAGCATGCCAATATTTTAATAGAAACTTGATTATGAATTATGCTTTGGTGCATGGAGGGCCATCTTAATAATGAAATGTGTGGGTGCATGGATAAATCCTTCATATTTCTCCAGATGTAAAAATTGAGTTATTGTTAGGATATTAATTCCCATTTATTTCGGAACATTTTGCACTTTATTTGAGGTCAATACTGTATTTTTATTAGTTCCAAGTTTGTAAACTTACTGTTGCCATAAAGATTTTGAGAAAATCTAGATTGAAATCTTTTTAACCATGCCTTTGAGGGAAGGTTGCTTCATTAAAACATTTAAAAAACAACATTTAAACCTCATTTTCAGTAATAAAATTTACATGAAATGAAAGATAAATTAATGAACTATCTGATTCTGCAGAAATCTCAATCTGGTCCAAGAAGTCAGAATTCAACTTTTCACAACCCTAGCTCAAAATTACCCATTGTGAGATCCGACGAGTTTTCCCTCACAGCCACACAAGAGATAGATTATTAATGAATCTATTCGAGTGAAACTCATACATAATAACAAGACATAATATTAAAGTTCAACTGATGAACCATTGATCCACATGGTCTTGACCAGTGACAGTTTTTTTTTTTTTTTTTTGTTTNTGTGTGTGTGTGTGTGTATTTTGTTGCTGTTACAGTTCATGCATGGGGCCACAGTCTATTGATGTGTTAGGCTGAATGGGTAGGGCATTAGATTCAGAAGCACCAAGAGGTTGTTTGTACAGTATCCCTACAGTGCTTTCAAGAGAGCCTTGGAAAAATACAGTGGAACTTTATTAGTGTTCACACTGCTAAACACACCCTCTTGCTTATTATTCCATCATTCCATTGTCCATTCCCCTCCCTTCCCCTTGTCCTTGAATTGCAGAGACTTCAAAGGCTTTAATTTTTCTTTTGCTTCCTTCTGCTGATCGCCCAGCTGGTCTTATCCCTTGACTCTTTCCTCTATCCTTTCCCTCCCTACTCCGCACATGCAACTATTACCGGTAATCTTTCGTGTTGACTCAGTCTTGTAGACTGTTGTTAGCAATTGTTATGTAAACCTATGGGAGGTGCTTGCTGCTGACAGTTTTATTGCGGTGAAAAGGATGTGCGACAGCCTAACTTCAGGTTGATGACCTCGTTAGAGCCAAGATTGCTAGAATTTTGTATTTGTTGGATCAGAGGTACATTTACTATTACAAATAAGGAATAAAAACAGGGATTTTCATTTCCTCGTTCAATGCGAGGTCTTTTTGGATCTGAGTTCGTTGTATTGGATTCGAGGTTCACTGTATCATATTCCCATTGAACAGCTAACTGCTTTGCTCCTTACAAAAAGCATATTGGATAACACAAAATTTATGATAGCATACTCTGGAAAACTTGGTCCAAAGGATGTTTGTATGATCCACATTCCACTGTACCTCTTTTCTTCAGATGTTTATGAGATTGGTATTTGGCTGTAAGTAGTAAGAAGTAATATACACAATGATCAGCACCTAAAAGTGAGAGGTTGCATGCAGAGACACTATGTAGTCTCTCTGGAGATTGGAGACTGTGAAATGGTACAGACAGTTAAGATGATGATGAAAATGACAATGATAATAATGATGATAATACATGTAATAATAATAACAATATTAATACAATTCTAATAATGAGTCTTGTATCCAGGCATTACCTTCATATGCAGTGGCACATCGTTATTACTTGGTAGTCCAAGTCATTCAGCAATGTTCTCAGCTTCTTGGAGTCTACACTATAGCACTGCTATTTGTAGGCACTAGTCACTAGAGTTCAAACAATATCTTATACTGTCTATAGCCAGGTACCCATGTAACAGACAAACCAAATGAGGAAAATATTTATTAAATGCTTTCCCAAAGCACTTACACAGAGGGACTTAACCTTATTTAGGTACTGCCAGGATATGGGACCAAAAAACTTCATTATCTACACCTGTAATGTGACACGTTATATAATTCTGTACGGCAGACTTTTGGGCAAGATGAGAGAAAGCTTTACATGTGACCATTCACTAGTCTGTTTTTTTTTTGTTAATTTTATTTTCCATCTTGTCTTTGTGTCCAGCCCTTCCTTCCCCGTTTGATCATCTGTCTGTCCATTCGCCATTATCCACCATTTTACAATCCATCCATCCGTCCGTCCATCCTTCTGTCTGCCTACCCACCCACCCATCAGTCTGTCTATCCATCCACCCACCCTCCAATCCACTCACTCACTTACCCATTGAGCTCCTTAACCATTCACAATTGAAATAAAGGGAAGCGATTTGTACTAAGTTTGTTCCATTTTGTTTCAACAGAAATGTTAACTTCTTCTACACAGTCAAGAAAACTAAGAAAATAGTCAACTACAAGAAGAATACCAAACATGTGACCTGTAGAGAGCTGAGAGTGAGAAGAGCCAACTGGATGGCTGTGGGGAGTAAAATAAAAAATATCCACCACCCTCGGCCTCTGAAGAATGACAAGAAAGACGATGATGATGATGATGATGATGACAATGAGAACAAGGATGAGTATGAGGAAATCAGCACAGATAAAGACACCAGCAGCAGTAGTGATAGTTATAGTGGGGAAGAAGATGTTGAACAAGAGGAAAGGGACAGTGTGGAGGAAAATAAAAATGTAGCAGAAGAGATTTTGAACACAGTATGATCATGTGGATTTGTTTGCCATCTTTACTCTGGTAAAGTGTTTTTCAGGGATGGTAACTTAAAGATCCACCCAGGCTATGAAAGTAGAGGAAAGCATGATGGAACACTTCACTAATTTGAATTCAATTGGACGTTTCATTTTGGAACGTTATTTATCCAAACTGCACAAGTACACTGTAAATGATTTCATACTGATTGACTCTGTGGGCGTGTGTGTGTCTGATTGGCTGTATATCTGTCTGTCAATCTGTCTGTCTTTTGTCAGCTAGTCTGTTTGTCTGCTGGTCTGTCTGTTTTTCTCTTAGCACTGGATAAGTGTTATGGTAATCATTTGCAAATGTACACATTGTTGTTATGTCACAAATTGTTACTGAGCTATTGTTCATCAGCCATTGGCCTACCAGAATATAAACCTAGACCCAAACCTAAACCATACTGCACAGAAACTGTGCAGATTACTAGTTTAATATTGTTATGAATGTTATGGTAAATAAAATTGAAAATAAAGATATTTAATATTTGAAAAATGAAAAACAATCCATTATATGTCTGTGAATTGGAGCACTGTCCATGACCGTTTGTAGATGGGCATGCCTACCAAAAGTAACAGTTAAATGACACAGCTTTAAGGATACTGGATACACAGCTTTAACCCTCTAGTGCCCAGCCCTATTTACAATGGCACAAAAAGTCCGAGCTCCTGTTTTTGGATCACTTCTGGATCCACTATGCTGGAACAAGCATCAAAATGATAATAATAATAATAATAATAATAATAACAACAATGCAGTTTATAAGTCTCATATCCAGGCTAATGCCCGCTCATGCGACTTCACACTATTATGGTGGGGTGATGAGCTTGGTTTGCTTTTTCTTTGTTCCACGAAATGTATCAGTTCTAATATGCTGGGCACTAGAGGGTTAAGGATAGTTATGCATTGCTCAAATCACTTAGGAAACAAAGAGAAAGTTGAAGTGTGGACAAGTTGTTAGAGGAAGAGTTGACAGGATTGATCAGGTTATAATGACATGAAGAATTATTCTTCCCTTTGATAACTATGACTATGAGAAAGACCATGGTCTTGATTGGGCAGTGTTGGCTGTTGAGTGTGGTAGCGAGAAAAAATGATATTGAAAGAGTGAAAGAAAATAATTAGTCATCTGCACTGTACAAAAAAAAAAAAGATTTATATATTTGTTGAACCCTGTTCTTTGTTAGAGTAAAGGCAGTCGCTGCGACAGGGTTCTGCTTGCGCTAGAGGTCACTATTTTTCACTTCCCGTTAGTCTGGTTCTGATCTTGCATGTGCATAGACCTTTTTTAATGCACTAGGGTGATCACGTGATTCTCGAGCTATTTTTGGGGAGGAGATATTGGTAACTTCCGGTTTACCTTGTTTCAATATAATGGAAGAGAGAAATCTTCATCTGGCGATGAGACAGACATTTTCGGATATGGTTATATAGTGAAATTGCGCAACACAAGTTCCGGGAAGAGAAATATTATCAAAGAATTGCTCTATTGCCATGCCCTATGTCCTGAAACACTCATAAATTGATTTTAA
>JAWQUT010000709.1:146981-162191 GCA_033807755.1 Ellobium chinense
AGGGGGCGGGGGGAATGGGACGCACGCAATAAAGCTTTCCCTTTAACATTGTGAATTCCGTTGATGATTACTTTTAATAACCTAAATTCTGGCCGTCATAGAGCCAAGGAGATGCAATAGAAATGGTTATCGGGCCCGTAAACCATGTCAAAGAGACAGACCATAAGAACATTTCTGGAGAAAAAGTGTCAGTACAAGGAAACTAAAAAGTACTTCACAAGATGGTGCTTGTCTTAGGTCACTGGATAAACATTCCAGACATGGAGCTGCCTTGGTGCTGACTATACAAAAGATCCTAGCAGATTTGAAAACCTGTCGTGATGAGATTTTATCACACATTTTGCCACATTTCTTAAAACCCCTACAGTCCTGCACTGTATTTATTGCATGCCTTCCAACATTCCCAATAAGACA
The DNA here is from genome assembly GCA_033807755.1 of Ellobium chinense. Classification (NCBI taxonomy): domain Eukaryota; kingdom Metazoa; phylum Mollusca; class Gastropoda; order Ellobiida; family Ellobiidae; genus Ellobium; species Ellobium chinense. The sequence goes on from JAWQUT010000709.1 coordinate 147,396, forward strand.
CAATTTGGCAGTTGATTCAGCTGTTGAGTCTTTAAAGGCATTACAATTCTTTGATCCCTCAGATAATTTACTATATTATTATAGTATTTTGTGACAAAAAAAAAACAAACATTAGCGGCCGCAAAGTCACAGTATGGGAAATCATTAATGTATAAACACACTGTAGCAGCGATGACGTGATTAAGCACAGATGTATAAATAGGGAACTAGGTCGACCACTCAGCTACCTCTCAAAACGCCTGCCTACCGCTATCAGTGAATAACACAATGCCTTGACACTGACGGAAACGATGACGTTATTTACATTACTGGCACTGGAGAGCTAAACAAGACTTTTGAAACAATAATGCTACGGGACACTTCAAACATTCGCTTTGCACCTCCCTCCTACCTCACCTACTCACGCCCTTAAATAGACAGGGATAGCTATCTGCGCCACAACCTTAAAAGTTCACGTTATGTATTCATAAATTTTCACCCCCTTACATGTTTCCTTTGCCCAGGTGCTTCCGATAAATTGTGGCGTGAAAGTCGAAATTTTCACACCTCGCGGGCCGCCATAACGGACCTTCCCTTTAGTGTGGGGCAGAGGTGTGACGTCGAAAAGCGAGATGCAAGCTAGGGCTCGGTATGCGAAAACAGTTGTCCACAAGTAAAAACTTTCCACGGTGCTAAATCGCATGCCTTGTTCTTATATAATCAATATAAATCTTTTGTAAAGAATGTGAATAGGTGCCCGACTTTTGATCCCAACACTGTAATCTTAGTAAAGGCAGGATAAATACCTGATAGAAAGCGCATCTGTCTGGGCACCGTTCCAGTCGCTTTATTAATTTATGCATAGTAGTCGAGTAAATATACGATCGCACCTCTAAAAAATAAATCGAACAAAACATATCTCAGCAGTTTACGGTTCAGGTGGATATATAGGCAACAGGACAAAAGGTTACCAACATCTGAGATCCGGAAGTGTGTTAAAGTTAAAGCTAGGTCAGATCCACGATGGCCACCGCTGGCCTTGAATATGCAGTATACGGTTGTATTTTTCATAAAAAATAGGTCTAGAAGAATATTTTTAGTGTCTAGACTGACGTTTTCAGGGTCAAGGAATTTGGTGGCACCAATTGCTCAGTCCAGTATGGCACGAAAATATGTCTTAATTTTACATTCATTTTCAGACAGACCTCACACTGTCAAGGCTGTGGGCTTTTAAAGTTAGGTCATGCACATCAAAAATAATTTTCCGTTTGTCAGTACTTTTTCTCTCTAAAAATTACCTATGTTGCCCACCGAGTCAATTTAGCGAAGAAAGAGCATCGTTCTGTTACCGTGCGCGTATGTAATATGGCGCAATAAGGAGAGCTAGAGTTACCAGTAGAGTTACGTTCCAGTAGCTACAGACACCTCTACCTGATAATGTATTATTCAGCTTTTAAATAAGGTTCTGGTACTCCAAATTCAAACGTAAAGTTTGATAGTATAAGCCAGAAAAAGTATTCCGCATATTTATTTCCTCAGCATGATTTCGTTCGGCATATCTACTCTCCACAGAGGAATTAAAACAGTCATACCAATATGCTACCATCCGTCCACAGAGTACTGGCTAGACAGCTTAGCCATGTGACAAGAACGTATTTGACGTAAGATTATGGCCGCCATGCGCGCAGTGGCTGTAACAATTCCGACTTTGGATAATGTAACCCTGTGAGTTGTCTGGGGCCAGCAGAGGCGTTATATCATTATGGCAAAAACTTGTTTACATTATGACAAACGACTGTTGTATTGGAATAATAGGGTATCGTATGATTTAATATGGTCTGTAGGACGGTGCAGTCTTCCTTTAAGTATGACTGTTAGAACTTGCAGATTTTCCCAAAAACTTTCTAGAGGCTAAATCTGCCCACCCTTATCCTCATATACACACTGCTTGCCATAAAGTGTGATCTGGCAGCACTAAAACAATCCTACCCCCTTATTTTAGTATAACCTCAAAAGCAAATAGAGTAAAATCTATCCAATCTGGCAACAGATTAGGATGATCCTACAGTCCAGATATAGGTCTAGTTTATATGAATGGACAAATGATAAATTCATTTGAAGATGATAAACATGCGTATCTAATCCGTTGCAGGAGCAGGCATATTGATAAGATGAATGCTCCAAAACATGTTCATTACTTACGAATTTAGTTAGGGAACAATTGACCAGATAGGGTAGGACTCAGATATGGTAAAGAGATGGTTGCTATGATTTCCTATTGATTCCATCCATTCTGTCTTACTTAATACGAATAATATCATGTTTTTCACCCAAAATGTTCCTGTCACATACCGGAAAATCAGTTTAAATGGCACCACTGAGCAACAACAACAACAAAAACAACCACAGGTCATCGAATAAAAGGTAGCAGTTATTCGGTTGCCTGTAACTCTCTATCAGTTGATCGGATGTCAGTGATGTTAGTATTAAAATAAGAGGAAATGAGCCGTTTTAACACAAACCTTTTGTACACAGTGATACCTGTGTGACGTCATGAGAGGAAACGAGGACTGAGCGAACTGGAATTCCCAATGTGTATGTGAACTAAATATTTTAAGACTTTATTGTGAACTAACCACAGACGTCTTGAAGCTCACAAACTCTCATACTTGCATACAGGTAGTAAGTTATCTGAACAGTAACGTTTCATCATTACAGTGTGAATAGAAGTGAATCGATTAAGACAGTGGCGAAGAATAAAAAATGATGTTCTAGAATAATTGGATGACATTATGTGAATGTAAGTATTTTTGTAACTCTATAAATGTTCCTGTCCGACAGTTGGTTAGAGAGTCAGGAACTGAATTTACTGACGGACGTAGCATCAGGGGTAGGATACGGGGGCTACTTTGGCAACAAGTGGTTTTTTGGTCCCTTTGATGAGACCTGGAAGACATATAACATGACTGTATTGGAACTATATCCTATCACACTAGCAATTCAACTTTGGGGAGAAACCTTAAAACAATCAGTGCATTATATTTCATACTGACAACATGGCAGTGAAGGAAATTATAAATAACCAAACTTCCAAAGTTACAATGGTAATGCACCTCCTCCGCCCACCAGTCTTACATTGTATAAAAATTAACATTCGGTTTCGGGCACAACATGTTAGTGGTAAGATGAATACCATTGCCGATTGCCTTTCCCGTCTGCAGGTTGCAGAGTTCAGACGCCTACACCCAACTGCAAATGTGCAGACCGGGAAGAAAAGAGGGAGTCAACACCCAACGTTTTTCACAAATATCTTTCGAACAAAGTCGCCTCGAATTCTGATTTGGTCCCCAATTTTTCATTTCGCTGGTTTTGACCGCGTGTAATACATGGTCTACACACACAATTTGATTGGGTTGTACAGAATAAGTGATTTTCCCTTCTAATAGGTGCCAAAAACCTTTATCCCGAAATATGAGAAAGGGAGTTTATGATTATCTATTACTTGGCTATCGATACGAGACTTCATCAACTTTCAAGATTTGTGTTGTCATGTGTGTACACAATACGTCAAAGAAATATTTAGTTTACAGGCACATTGGGAATTCAGTGTCTTCTTTAAGTTCTCGTTTCCTTGCATGGTGTCATGCAGCCTTATTGTGTACAAAATTCTGATTTTGAATTGATCCATTTTATCTTAGTAATTTATTATTATAGTATTAAATATCTTTATTTATAATACAAACTTCACTGGTGTCTGATCAACAGTGAGGAAGTTATTGCTTATTGGCTACTATAATTATAACTGCATCGCCATATGTTATCAATCCATGTTGTCTCAGGCATACCCCTCTTATTGAGTTTTAAGGTATCTTAGCGAAAAGCTTTGAGGTGATAAACAGTATATTTGTACTGAGTACACTTAAAAGAGTTAGGAAATCATAAATACTATCTATTAACCACAGTTTCCTCTTACCATCAGATCTGGTTATATTGTTTCCTAAAATTAGTGGCCAATTTACATGCTTTGGAGTAGTCATCTTAGCATATCATTTAGAGGAATTAAAAACGTTTATTTTATCATCCTCGAATGCTTTGCCACTTCATAAAACCTGCATTTCGACTACATAATCATACTTATCTATCGCAATTTTCAACAACTTTCACATCAGGTGTTTCAGGCAAATGATAATGTTATATTGTCAGAATCGTAAGTTAGTGAGAACTTACTAACCCACATAGCAGACAATCATATAGGCTATACATACATTAATGAAGCGACTCAAACAGTGCTCAGACAGAATAAAAATGGTTCTTTTATCATATATTTAAAGTCCCTTTTCTGAGATTACGGTCGGGCAGTTGTTTACAGTCTTTACAGGAGACTTATATTTATAATATAAAAGGAAAGCATGCAGTTTAGCACCATGGATACTTTTGGCATTTGGATAATTGTCTTTGCATAACGATTGTTGGCTTGCGTCTCGCTTTTTGACGTCACGCCTCTGCCTTATGCTAAAGGGAAGGCCAGTTATTGCGGGCCAGTTATGGCGGCCTGCGCGATGAAAATCCGGACTATCATGCAACGTTTTCTCAATAGCGCTCAGGCGAAGGATACGTATGTAAGAGGCTGAAAATTTATGACAAAATAATTTTAAAAGCTGTGATTTTTAAAGCTGTGAAGCAGATAGCTATCCCTGTCCCTTTAAATATATTTCTACATCGTATATCTAGAAGGTTACAATAACTGACCTCCACCGTCTTGGCAATCCCAGAGAGTTCAGAGAATTCGCAATGATATTTCATTAACCGAGATAAAATATGCAGTCTAGAACATTCCAGCCATTACTATTAAGGTGAAATCAAGATCAGTCTTTCTAATCTTTTCCACAAGTGTACAGACGGGGAAAAAAAAACAACTCAGTCGAGTACAGTCTGGGGTCACCGCTGTCACGGTTAGATTGACGTTGCCGTTTTAGACCTACTGTGGCATCCCACCCCACAGTGATAGAATAATGTCTGTGTTTACCATATTCACAATTCTAGAGGGCCGTATGCTAAACGTTCATACTCTTAGACATGAAGAGTGCCTTTTTCAAGAACTTTGAACTGAATTATGCGTGCGTCCCAATTTTGCAAATTGTTGTATATTCTATGAATAATGCTCATAGTGGGTTGGGTAAAAGCATTTTCACTTATCCTTCCTTATATCCAGCCATCGCTAGTTTCCAACCTGTTAACTGTTTTGCAGCTAGTCAAACTGAGGCTTATGTCACTAGAATGTGATCTGAGCAGACTCTGAAAATGACTGGGACCATCTTAGACAGAAGTTTTGTTTGTTGCGCGGAAATCGAAAGGAAAATCGTTTCTTAAAAACAAAAAAAAAGGTAAATAGTCAGTAATTGTGGACAAATTCTTGTGAGGCGTAATATGTATAGCATTAAACTGTTTTCTATTTTCAATTTCTGAGATCTTTTTTTTTTCCATTCCATGAGATAATCCCCATCCACTTCAGATCTCTACCTGTATGTGTTGGCTTAGGCCAAATATTGTTTCACCTAATCAAAGAACGCACAGTAAGCTTTCATGAATTTATACCAATGACCTGAGTGAACTTTAAAACCCACTTTTGACTGGCTGCAAGACATTTTTGTATTTCTTTGCATAATACCTAATCTAAACCCATTTAATTTTCTCTGGGACACTGCATTTTCCTGATAAGTGAGTTTTGTGTCTTTCTCCATCAAAGCGCTGTGCTAAAAATGGTGCTTGAAATAATGACAAATATGATAATGAGAACAATGATTCACGATACGTCAATATTAAAATGGTGGCGATGTTGTGGTTGTTGATAGTGATGATTATGATGGTGGTGAATAATGGTTTTAGTGCAGAAGTACATGGTGTGAAATTATGTCTCGTGATCCAGGGTTACCTGAGGCTGATGTCCACCAATATGACCAAGACTGTAAGAAAGATCCGGGTCACCAGGGATTCGTGCCCATTGGCGATTTTGATCTGCAAAATCTTCCAGACGAATACCAGGATCCTGATATTGTAAAGTTGGTGAAAGCTCATGCAGCTCTCACCGTGTTTGTGCACGTAAAACATAGTAAAGTGAAACCAGCTGTCCGCTCTGACGATAAGAAAACCTCGCCGCATATTAAAGATAAAGGGAGTGAGGGTGTGTGTGGTACAGGGACTGGGTTTATAGCTCATGTAAGATTATACCAGGATAAAAAGTACAATCATACCTGTCCTTGTAACACATGTCAAACTACCGGACAAATACATGTGGGTGAAGTGACAATAGAAACCGCCGCCCACGTAGTTTCCAACCAGCAAGATTGTGATATCACCGAGTGCAAACTGGACTATGATAAAGGCGATGATAAGCTGAGTAAACTCCCAACACTACGTGGGATGGAGTTTGAGCATACCGACACCAAAAGAGACAAAACGTGGATGCTATATCGTACAAACGATTGGCAACTCTTAAGAAAACTGAGAAAAAGGGTTAAGCACCATGATCAAATGCGATTGAATGCACATTTTAAGTATAGATTGTTAAGAAAGAGGCCACCATCAGCCTCACCTAACAATTCCTCCAACAATACTAACATGGACACCGACCACAAGCTCATAATAATTGTCTCACATCCCCATGGATGTGCCAAGGTGGTCACTGTGGGGAAATGGAAAGAAAGGAATGAATATTACGATTCCAATACGCAGTACATATATGAAACAAAGACCTGTCCTGGTTCAAGTGGGGCTAGACTGTGCATATTGGGGAGCGAGAGGGAAGACCATCTGCACAGCAAATCCTCCAATGGATTCAACGTTAGTGGCCCTGACTCCGGTGATTGGATCAGGTAACGATGACAACAACAACAACAACAACAACAACAACAACAACAACAACAACTACAACTACAACAACAACTACAACATCAAACTGAGTGCTTATGTTGATATTTTATGCTATTGTTTATATCTGATTATTACTTGATTATCATCATCATCATCATCATTAGCACCACCACCATCACCAACAACGTGTACAACTGCAGCAGCAACTCCAATGTCTTTGTAATAGCAGGTAACAAATTTAGTGAGTTTATAAGAATCATTTCGAATTCCCCCCCCCCCCNCCCTTTTTTTTTATGTGAAAATGCACTGCCCCACAGTGTGTGACAGATGTAGCCATACAGTTAGCATTTTATCCCGGAAGTGCCAGTAACCGCCGTCTTATTATTTACCGCGATTTCCCAACTGGATTTGCATACAGAATCTTATCAGACTTTCAGGTTTTAATTAAAGACCATTTTCACGTCAGATGAACTTTGTTTTGCATGGCATAAGTCAATTACCGTCTTGAAATAGATGCCTATTGAAGTATTTTTCCATATTCCGCTACCTTCGAAGTCATGCCGATTATCGCCGTCCTACGTCCGGACCAATATGCGGTTGTGTTGCCACTGGTAGAGATTTTTACAGTAAGGTAAAATGGGCCTTAACGAAAGCCATCTTCCCCCACTTACGGAGAAAGCGCTCCCCGTAATTTTTTTTGAAAAACGTATGAAATGTCGGATTTAATGCGTAAAATGCATAGTTTTGGTCTTTTTAATTGTAAACTTTTTTTATTTTGCTTCCTCGCCGTGTATGGAAAAAAAATAGCGTGTCGCTGTTGGGGAAAAGCACATGACAAGAGTGGCAACACCGACATGCGGCCTACTACTTTAACGATGTTAGAAATAGGCGTGCTTCGGAAATCAATCAAGGGAGATAAGATGCTTGAAAATTTGACTCGTCTAGAGGTATGCTCCTTGGGCTACACACAACCCAGTGTTGAAGCTATCAAATTCGTCTTCGCATAGGCTCTGCAGACCTTATTCCGCAAGGGATTTGCGATAAAGTTTGCCGAGTCTGCGATACCGGGATGTCTTTCCGTACTGCTCTTAACAACAATGTATACGCGCATCTGTTTTCATTGTACTAAGAGAAAATAGTTTGGTTTTTGACGTGAAATTCGTACGAAAGGTCCAGTGTAATCACAGTCCCAGCTGACCAAAATCCCTGTTTCGAAACTTGAATACATTCTCATTTCCATCTTCATCGTCCGTGAGTTTAGGGTTTTGTTTGTTTTCTGCTGAATGTTGTTGTTGTGTTTTGTGTGTTTCAGAACTGATATGCATGATTAGACTGCATCAATCTGAATATTTTTATGTTCCTGGTCTTTTAGTGATAATATCGAACAGGTTTGATGCTTAAAATGGCGATCTAAAAGGGGTTCTCTGTGCGCTTAGATGAAAGGACTAGGCTAGACTCAGTCAGAAAACACGTTCATTTTTAATGTGGTGAAAATTACATATCATACGACTGATTCTTCAGATTTTACAATATCTGAAATATTGTAGGACTTTATATATATGAAAGATTTCAGGTAGGTCTAGTCGACCTGGACACTTTTGTCACGAGTTAATTTTTTTTGTTCAAGGATTCGGCGTTTCAACAATTTACAATAACTCTTAATCTGTGTGATAACATTTTATCGGTGTGTCAGAATGTTGTAATGTCAACTTTCACAGATTTCATAAAGTATGGTGTGTCATGATTTGTGGTTTTGTTTGTTTGTTAATGATTAGGCATTTAAATAGTTTACGATAACTCTTAATAACTCTTAATCTGTTTGGTAATATTTTATCGGTGTGTCAGAATGTTGTCATTTCCAACTTTCAAAGATTTTGTAAAGTACCGTGTGTCATGATTTAAATTTTTATTTCTAGGATTAGGCATTTTAAGAGTTTACGATAACTCTTAATCTGTGATTAAACAATTTATCGGTGTGTCAGAATGTTGGCATTTCCAAGTTTCAGTGATTTGTAAAGTGCGGTGTGTAACGATTTAATTTTTTTTTTTTAAACGAATAGGAATTTCAACAGTTTGCGATAACTCATAGTCTGTTTGATAACATTTTATCGGTGTGTCAGAATGTTGTCATTTCCAACTCTCACAGATTTTGTAAAGTACGATGTGTCATGATTTAAGTTTTTTTGTTTTTTGTTTTCTAGGATTAGGCATTTCAAAGGTTTAAAGATAACTCTTAATCTGTGATTAAACATTTTATCGATGTGTCAGAATATTGCCAAGTTTTAGTGATTTTGTAAAGTACGGTGTGTATCGATTATTATTTTTTTTTAAGGAATAAGCATTTTAACAGTTTACAATAACTCTTAATCTGTTATAAATTATTTTTTCAATGTGTTGAAATGTTGTCATTTTCAACTTTTACAGATTTTGTAAAGTACGGTGTGTCATGATTTAAATTTTTTTTTTCTAGGATTTGGTATTTCAAGAGTTTACGATAACTCTTAATCGGTAATTAAACATTTTATCGGTGTGTCAGAATATTGCTATTTCAAAAGTTTCAATGATTTGTAAAGTACAGTGTGTAACGATTTAACATTTTTTTTTCTAGGAATAGGCGTTTCAACAGTTTACGATAACTTTTAATCTGTGATAAAATATTTATCATTGTGTTGAAATTTTGCTCTTTTCAAATTTTACAGGTTTTGTAAAGTACATTATGTCATGATTTGAAATATGTTTTTAAAGATTAGGCATTTAAATAGTTTACGATTACTCTTAATCTGCGTGATAACATGTTTTCGGTGGTTCAGAATGTTGCCATTTTCAACTTCCACGGATTTTGTAAACTATGGTGTGTCATGATTTTATTTTTTTTCCAAGGATTAGGCATTTCAATAGTTTACAATAACTCATAATCTGGGATTAAACATAATGGTGTGTCAGAATGTTTACTGGGTGTTCCTCCCAACAGACAAGCCATAGCCGTTATTTATGATTTAATTCACAATGAGTAAGATACAAAAAAAAGTGTATTTGTGGAAAGGGTTATAAGGTTTTGAATTTTCCATTTATATAATTATTTCTTCATGCTTCTGTGTCTACTATGCCTCCACCCTTNCCCCCCCCTCCAAAAAAAAAAGCCCTTGCATCGAACGACCGTTTGTGCTAAGGCCTAGACTTAGTCTAGTATCGCTTGCCGTCGGCAGAAAACACCCTTTTCGGCCCTCGATACAATTTGACTTTTCAAATTTCTCACGTAATAAATATTATTACATTTCTGCACTCTGCAGAAAATTGGCCTAATTTTGATGTATAATGTGATTAAGTTTATGTGTCGAGCTTTACCATGTTTTGCGCATTGGAATGTAGGGCTAGTGATATGAAACCAAGGGGAAACGACTGAGCTTGCAATTGATGCTAAAATTTATGTGAATAGGCCGAGCGCTCAATGAGTTATTGGCGTGTAAAATCATGTAAACAGCTTGGTGTGTCAAGTTCACCAGTCTATGCGTTGGATACCCATTCTACAACACACTTTCCTCATATTGTGAACACCTAAGGGTGCATAACTCTTTTCTTCAGGAGTTACTTCCCGCAATCTTATTTCCGGATAACGTCTATTGGCATCATCCTTAAATTTTCCCCCTCAAAGAAAGTAATTTCCTTGAGAAATGAAACAAGACAGCTATCATATAACTTCAACGAAAATCAGATTAATCACCCTATTTTTCGATTTACACAATATTTTATAAATCTTGCGTTTTTCGTTTCACAAATCAAAAAAGCTATGCGCGTTGTTAAGTACCAGCAATACGATACATAAATGACTGCCTAACAAGAGAAATAAGTGCTGAAAGCATTGCTAGGACATTTTCAGGCTCGGTGTGTATCAGCGATAGATCTAATTTACTTATTTCAGTTGCTGCCAGCGACACCAAAGTACTTGTATTCTGATTATATTGCACTATTTGTCAAGGGATTTCAGCAATATTTCATGTAGAGCAGTTTGACTTGGTTAAACCCTTTTCACTTTGATGTGTAGACTATGAGTAGATCGAGTTTTTTTCTAATCTAGACTAGTTTATAAAGAACATGTCATGAAAACCAACCGATGTAACGTAAAATGCCAACTTCCCATTTTTTACAAATATTTGATCCCTTGCCCTTTACCTATCTTTGAGTGTAAAGCGTATTTAAGACGCAGAATTAGATCTTGGATTCCCACGGAATTAGCGTAGATGTAGGCCTATTACCTCTAAACGAAAGTATATGTGTTAAGAACACCGTTTTATCTGTCTGGCTTCTTGTACTCTGAATTCGTTGGCTGTATGCGGGGAGGCTGGGAGGCCTCTGTTAGTGTTACCTATAAATTTCACACCAGACGAACCATGAGAAGCCCAGAGAAATCCCTACGGCTCTCTCCCAGCGTCCTCACGCCATGGATGGTAGACTTTAAGTTAAACTAAATTTAACTGTGATGTACCGTCAGAGTGAATGAAAATCAGAGGCTGATTATAATTTCAAGAATTTAATCTAAATAATTCAATTTCAACCCGCCAGGCCATACACATTTCAGGTATAATGATATTTCAACAATGTAATGAAGGTTTATCAAAAGTCTGCCAGCTATCGTTAATAGTCTAAAGGTACACTGTTTTGTAAAACTTATCGTCGTAATCGGTTGCCAAAAACTGTCAATAGTACTTTCCCAGAATGTCAGGGTTGTTTTTGTAAAACTTACATAAGTCAGAAAATCTGCCACAGCATTTTCATTTTCAATACAAAGTAAAGACAAGAAGGCCTATACATTTTTAGAAAGGCAATTGGACAGAGAATATCCATTACACATTCATGTTTAACATTTGACCACGTTCTGGTATTTGAGTGACCTTGACCTTCGTGACTGACCACTGAAAGAGCGGTAAGCATGGGTATAAAAAAATGTTTAAAAAAATCAATATGAAACAAATCAGGAAAACTGAAATAGCCAAGTTGTTATGCATTCAAAGAGCTTTCAAAATATGTATAACACATGAAGTAACTAGATTTTATGCAACCTTTTTTGTTGAGTAGGCCATTGTAAAGATTTTATGGTTCTGAATTCTGGATGTTCAGTGAAACCTAAATTTTCCACCTATTATACATGTTTGAAAGACCTTTGAGTACTAAAATTGTGAGAACAGGGTTAGTGAGTAACCAACACTAAAACATATCTCATTTTGAGATCAACGTGGGTTTACCTTTATTGTTTCTGTATTTTCTTGCGCTGCCGCCCCAGTCCGGTCTGATGAATCAGCAGTGGTTCACACTTTTGATGGCACCCTACTTCACATGCTGGGCACCAATGCCTGGTTCTTTTCCTGCCCTGGCGACCTTTGCTGCAGACAAAACAATGTCTTTCCTTATTCCCACCAAGCAGATACAGCCTGTGCTCTGGAACTGGAGCATCCTGGGTGGCGCGTGCAACACAGGTTGGCGCTGCGACAACTGGCACTGCGACAACTGGCGCTTCTTGACTTTCACACAGAGCTTCAACCACTGACATGAGAAACTTTTGCCTGATCATTTTATTTTCCCTTGGCACAGACAAATTGTGAAGGATCCAAGAATTGAGCACATTCATGTCCAGAACATTTTGGAAAATTTTCCTCCAGTATCTGTGGGTACTCCGCTCACCAGCATAGTGGTAAATCATTTTGTCGGCCAAGTCCACACCTCCCATGTGGTTGTTGTAGTCAAATACCAAGGCTGGTTTTATCTGATTTTTCCCTCTAATCTGCTTGGTTTCAATTTCTGCTTTGTGCGCAGTGCTCAGCATCAGAACAGGTTTGCGCTGACTTATTTTCTGCCGATATGCCATAGCGATTGCTTTGTCTCTTCTTTGGAACCGCACCTCATCGATCTTCATTTTTGTGGAAGAGCCTGTGGAAAATCTTTGGTGTTAGCTCTCACTGTACCTGTTAGCATGATCCTATGTGTCCACAGGGAGTTTGCGAGTGCAGGCATCGTGTAGAAGTTGTCTGTTTAGACAAGATAACCTTTATCTAGGAGGCAACTTTGCTCAAGTAGACTTCTGACGACTCCAACAGCTAGTCCATCATCTCGAACAACATCCAGATCTTTTCCCGCATACAGCTCTGTGACAATAATTTACCCATTGGAATCACATAACTGGATTTTTTTAAATTCCAAATCGGCTGTGTCTCTTGTTTGGCATAATTATACTGAATAAAAACGCAGCGGTTTTTCATACCAGTCATGCTCTCATCGACTGACAAGTTTCGGGACGGCACATAGAGTTCTTTAGCCTTAGCTCTGAATTTTCTCAGCAGAAATGAGACTTTGACCCATGGGTCATAGCCAGGTTGTCCTCTGGGTATTTCTTCTGCAGTCCTGTTCAAATGCACCATACGGTTGATGAGACTGAACATGTAGATCGGCATGACGCGGGAGAAGAACAGGGTGGAGATACACTCCTGTGTTGACCAGGAATCTGCTATTTTTGCCTTTTCCACAAGTCCTATGTTCAATAATAGTCATAGATATTGTTTCAGTTGAGTCATTGATATTCCCCCATCTGGCCATTTATTGTAGCGAGACTGGATAATCTCTCACCCAATCACGAATTCGTTGGGAGTTCAAAAATTCCTCAGCATAATGATTTGTTTCTCGCAGAATGTGATCCAATAGTTCATCATCTACAAATAAAATAAAGAAGTCAATTGGCTTATCACAACCCCCAGGAATGTTTCTAGCACTAAGAATAGACCTACCAGTAAAAGAAAGGGGGAATTTTTCTCTATCAGTCTCTGCCTCAGGTGCAACTTCTCTCCATTCATCATCTCCAGTCTGATCTAGATCAAGATCTACGTCGCTATTTTCCTCTGAACTACTGCTATCATTGTCACTGATGTGAGAAATTTCTGGAAAATCATCTTCTGAATCACTGTTATCAAGGTATTCAAATAATTCAAACACACCTTTCCTTGAAGAAGTGCCACTAGTAGATCGCCTTGGCTCAGGGCTAGCCATTTTTCATGAATCAGTAACCCCGATGTTTGCGGATTTCAGAAGCCTATATTGTGAAAGTTTCTCCTTCTTCCAGCTTTGTTTTGGTCCAAAAGGAAACCAGAAATACCACTTCCTGTCTAGGAACAGCTAGTTCCTGTTTCCTGTTCGTTGCCGCATTTTTTCCTTGTGACCGATAATACCGGCCACGGCATTCCGGGAAGGTCCCTGTGACCGATTTAATCGGCCACGGACAGTGGGGAGCGGGTCCTGAGGGTGATTTTTGTTCCTTTTAGAGTATCATGTTTTTAACCTTCGTAATTGAACTCAGCATGTCGAAATTAGTATAAAACAGCCCCCCCAAAAAAAATTACTTTGTGCCATGGTTGCCATAGCAACGCCGCCATATTTGATTCTACATATAAAAATGACATGCAATTTCAAAGTAGATAGGCTTCCACAAATTTTGTCAAACTTGTATATAATTAGTACATGTATTCTTCAGCATAATAGCTCAAATCATACAGTAGTTTTTTGCTGTATCTGGTATAGTTTTTCCGTGAATAAGAATTGACTTTAGCATGTAGCCAATTTTTATTATCTCCACTATTTTGCTATAAAAAGTTGCTTTTTCTTCAAAACGGCTATGTGTACACCAAAAAACTACTGTACGATTTTTTGTTATCCATCAAACACGATACATGGAAACTTTGGCACAAATCCATCAACAAATAAAACACTAGTACACAAATAACTATCGAAACGTAACATTTTGAGAAAAAAGTATTTGAAAGTTCTAGATGAACAAAGTCTGTGGTTATCATTTTCAAATGAATTTTATGAGAATAAATTGGGTTTTTTAGCATTCAACCATCGTTTACCTGTATTCAGCAGAGGTAAAGTGAGCTAAAAATAGGAAAACCTCGATTTCCATAATGT
>JAWQUT010000709.1:162328-173021 GCA_033807755.1 Ellobium chinense
AGTGCTGCAAGAAATAGTTCTTGGGATGCAGAGTCTTTGGTTGGGGTGTGACAGAGTGGTACATGCATAGCCTCCAGAATCGCCCACTCACTTCTCTGCATGTCCTTCAGTGTTATTATCTAATATGGTCCTACATGGGCACGAATACACTGTAGACAGTGGCTTTATAGCTCGATGCGCATTCAAGTTAATTTATACATCACACTGTCTTGCCTAATTACCCAAATGCAGATATATTAAGAGTTATGTTCTATAGCTTCCAGCATAAGCGAGGAGTTTGGTAGAAAAAACACAAAGCGTACTGAGGGAACAATCATTGGCCCAGAAGTAGGTTCCGACCGCTCAGACGTCAGACGATCTGTGTTTCATGGGAAACTCCCGTCAACAACTGGACAGGTACTGTGAAGCTTTGCCTAGGCGAAGAAGCTACATACTGTTGCTAGCTGACATAATTATCTGGTGGCACGGGTCACAACCATACCCAGAGAGGGCACTTCAATGTATCAGCGAAGTCAAAGAGAGACAAAAACTGCGCCCTTGTCGGACTAGCAGGGCCACTCTTTGCCAAATGACTCGGCAATCAAGCTTAAAGGTATAGGTATCTCAATAATGAAAAAAAGATAACAACTACAACTTCTGTGAAACCAAGTCTCTTCTATACTTATTGAGGTACTTAATGCACTCGCCACTTGACACTCTACTGAGTCTGCAAGTGTGCTAATCGCTTTTTCGCAGGTCAGATTTTGTACCCATTCTTTGAACGGCTGTGACTGCATCCCCCTTGTTTTCCATAAATGGAGTGGCTAGATAGTCTACTGCGACTGGCTAAAGAAAACAAAAGAGTGCGCTATCACTGGAAAACAGCAGCCATTTTGCGTGTAAGGTGGAAGTGACCCAGAGGTCGGAGGCATCCATTGTTTTTATTTTGTGGGTCATTGAGTTCATCAACTTTCACTTTCGTTTCAACGATCGACTGTCAAGTAAGTATACGTGTTTTGTTATTTTGTTGGTGTTAGAACGAAGGTAAGGGGAATGTTCCGTAAAGAGATTTTTTTCCCCAGTAATCAGGCGATCAAGCATGAATGCATACCAGCCTTCGCCTTCGGCGTCGCATCCCTATAGCCTTCCTCTACAACTTACTTGAACTATGAAGTAAATTGAAGGTTCCTTACTTAGTATCAAAGGCTGATTATTGTATCGGCATTTGTATTTCCATTCTGTAAGATAATTTGTGTACCAAACTATACAGAACGTGTGGATTTAGTAAGTTTACGCAGTAGTGTGCACAAGGGAATTTAAATCTAGGCTTATCCTTCTAGCAGACACGATTACAGTTTAACAATGTCTTACTCTTATAATCAGTTATTGTATGCAGACAATCATGACTGCACGAGCCAACACTAGATCTAGCTTTACTTTTTGTTATGCCTTCACTTGAAATGCAGACAGAGAACCTTGTTTCTGAAATATTTAAAATATTACGTTTTACAATACCATACTATTTAGATGACTATGTATGGTGATATCTGATAATGTGTCTGTCAGTTGCCTAACCTAAACAATAATCTGACATATTTTGCTGATTGCACCGTCATTATTTCTCTTGCATGATAGAGTGGACCAGAGAAAGTAATAAGTTGGGTAGAAAGTGGTTTGATAACTGGTCAAGATGAGGAAGAAAATTTTACCAGTACTATCTTAGTGCCAGTCACTAGAGTGCTGAAGTGAGGTCTAAACACATGTATGCTTAACAGTTGTGATAGATAGTTGTTATGATATAATATACAGCTTATAATCAATGTGTAAAATGTTAATTGTAAAATGCAAGTTAAATGTACAATTAGTGAGTAAGGTTCAAATAGGAAACGAACTGAGATCATGCAACAATTCCAAGTTGGCAAAGGCAAACACCTGTTAATGTTATACTGTATTTCACATAATCAATGTCCACAGTTAAGGAATCAAACTCCCATTTTAGCTGATTGCTTTTATGAGGCCACGTGCAAAGCTTGGCAAATGGACACATTAAATTTAATTCATTATAAATCTAAATTATCATAGTATTTTAAAGAGTGGTTACTTGTGGCAGGAAGATGATCGAGGGCTTCTCTGGTGTTGAAATTCTGTTAGATGCACCTGTCTGTAGTTGGCGGGGATAATTAGATAACTGATATCCTGAACCAGCATGAGTTGATAAAATAGGTGGGCTTGATATCTATATCTAGCACGAATATTTTATGACAGACATGATGATTACAGTATTTATTTTCTAATGCATGCTTAATTTCATCAGGAAGAATTCAAATTCCTGTGCTGCTTGGGTTTTATGTGATCGACTGGAATATATCCAGAATGAAGATATGCACATCGTTTGGGATGCTTTAAAGAAACGCTTATTGCGACACTAAGATTCTGGGATTCGTGTCAATAAAATCTGTACTCCAAGGTCAAGGCTACTGTAAGTAGTGGAAGACAAGAGACATCCACTACATGAAAACACTGCTGACATTAACAGCACACGATCTAAGAGATGATGTCATGGATGACACAAGTACAAAATACTACTGCTCAAGTAAGAGCACTAGGTCAACTATGGATAGCGCATAACTGACTTCCAGAAAGTAATCATCATCCTGGCAGGGAATGCAGGAAGTGGTTCCCTTGGCGAATCGACACCGGGATTAAGCAACCCATTGCTGATAACTCAAGAGAAGACGATGATGTCGTGTTCACTGATAGGTCTATGCTGCGTGGCAAGAAATTAGGATAGAGGCAGGTCATCACCGGGTACAGTGGAGAGTAATCAACGGCTTCTTCTAAAATGAGAATGAAGGTGGAGGCAGTCACTATGGCTCTGAAGTGGTTCTCTGGGACCATAGTAGCAAAGGCAGTCATTGTGACAGATTCACAATCCATTCTCCTATAGGTCCTAAACGGATGGTTGCAGCATGAGTGGATGGACTATCTGTTGACCTCCAGGTTTCATGGAACCACAAGGATCTATTGTCCAGGACAAGCTGGGGTCCATGATAATGAAAGAACTGTTTGGCTGGCGGCTGATGCCCCTGTGGTGGGGACATTACGGATGGATAGGGCAGACATAGTAAAGTCACTGAAAGATCGACTGTTATTCGCAGACATATCAGTCGAGGACGCCATGGCCCTCAGACTTCAGGAGTTGGTGATTACAAGAGGACCAGGTCAAAAGGAACAACTACAGTGAGGAAGGGACAGGAGGGTACACACATGGCGACCGACCATCTGTGATTAATTATGTTTCTGGAGGACAACACAACACTTAACTAACACATAACTTGAAACCCTCAAATCGGACTGTTTACTCTCTTCAAAAGACTGACCGAGAGCCCTCTGACCACTGGGCAAGACATACAGCTTTATATTTAGTGTTGTTGCCATGTCCGAAAGTATCGATTATAATATCGGGAAATCAATACATTCAGCAAGTAAAAAGGGCAACGGAAAAAATATACGAAGAAAATGTGTACTCGCACGTCGCTAGTATCGTTGGTCTCTGGGTCTGAGAGGCCTCATGAAAAACAAATCNAAACAAATCGGGGGTGTCGAGGTTTTCTCTATCTGAGAAATCTGGGTCTCACAGGTCTCACGACGAACAAATCGGGGGTGTCCAGGTTTTCTCTATTCGAGAAACTAGCGAGATCAAAATAAGGTTAAAATATTTTGTTTAGGAAAAACTGCCACCCATTTTTGTGAAACCCGCCATGAGTGAGTGAGCTGACGTCTTCACTTAGGCATGAAAGTATAGTCACTACACACACGTAGTATAGATGCTGAGTTAGTTGTGTGTAGGTCCACACAGTTTAGGATAAATTATTACAGATGAGACATTCACATAGTTAGAGCCCATGACATTCTAATTTTACAACGCGTCACATAGGCTAGCTAGACCTGCTCACACTGCATCAAAGGAGATCTCTTGATATATAATTTTAATGTCGCATATACCAATCCACATACCCACACAGTTTTAATGTGCCACCTAAACAGTTTCAACACTGTCAGCGTCACATACAATATCCGTACGTTAATGTCACATAGACATAACCACACAGTTGGTGTCAGCTACACATATTCACATAATGGCACAAAGACATATCCACACAGTTAATGAAACATACACACATCTGCTTAGTTAGCGTCGCATCGACATATAATATCCATATAGTCAACGCTACATAAACATATCCATTATCCACACAGTTGGTGGCACATAGACATATCCAAAAGGCTGACGTCATATAGATATAACCATTTAATGTACATAATATAAACATGGTTACACAGTCTGTGTCACACAGGCACATACACACACACAACGTCTGACATAATTAATATAAACATTTCCACAGTTAGTGCCACATAAATACATTCATACAGATAATGTCACAGGAACGTATCCATTCATTTAGTGTCACACGGATATTATCAAACATTTAGTGTCACAATATATACATATCCATATAGTTTGCGTCACATAGACATTCCCACACAGTTAGTATCACATAGATAGACATATCTACACAGTTAGTGTCATTATTTGCAAAACATTTATCCGCACTTGTGTCACCTAAACATATCAACATAGTGTCACAGAGATATATACAGTTAGCGTGACATAAACATATATAGACATTCAGTGTCAGGAACATTCTTTACTTTACTGTCATCACAAGGCACACCACAGTGTACAAGTGGGCCTGATTTTGTTGGAACATACTTTGATAGATTAATTATTTTTCAGTGAGACCATGTCCGTTCCAGCCTCCAGAGTTCATCTTGTCTTGGGTCCGTACAGGGGGAAACTGAGGGCAATAATGGTATGGCAAATAAATACCTGAGTAGCGACAATGATACTACAAATCCTAACTTTTTTTTTTCATAATGTACCTGTGTCTTACACAGTCAACACCAGCCCCTTCCCTTACCCCCCTTACTCACCACAAGAGCTGACTGTGCAGATAATATATGTAGAATAAAGTGAAGTAGCATGCCTGTAATGCTACAGTATTGATATCCAGGGAATCTATCCGTTAGAAATATAAATATTGTGTAAGGTCTTTCCCTTTGAATTATTTTTGGATTCAATTCGTCTTCTTTACTTTCTACTTCTAAATCATTCTGGCAAGGATGATTGATAGTTCTACTGCTATAATAACAATTTAATACAAGAAAATATCCTTTTACCATGTGGGGAGACAGGCTGTAGTAACATGTGTGGGTCTTAGCAAGCATTAAAATACGTCATTATTATTCAGAATTTTTCAGACTACGTACATGTACATGGCATTTAGGCTACTAGAATTTAAAACATTAGTTAGTAGCCATTATGTAAAAACTTATTAGCTAAATTATCTATTTTCTGGCTGAAAGTTATAATGGAAATCTCCGAGTTGAGCATAAAAACAGCCTTTAAAGGCAATTCAGGCATAAAAACTTATCCTAAACCCACTCAACTTTGGCAATCACGCAAGCCTCGTATATATGGTTCATAATCTTCCTCTTTATAAGCGGTTTTTATCTGCTTTCCTCCTAGTTCATTGTTTACTTCACTGTTACCAGAAAGACACTAAAACCCATATGATGGTGTATCAGAACGTCTGCAAGGTGGAGTACAACCATGTGGCCAGGGTACCTGATTGTGAATTAACAGTCCAAGGTCTTCCCAACAATCTCAGAACAGCCAAGAATATGGTGAAAAAGCTCTGGGGCCGTACAGATTATTCCATGGCTGGCCAAGCTGGAAAAGTAGGGTAAGTTTTCAGTGTTAACATGCATGGACGTGGCTGTATGTGTGTAGAATTATGGGTAGATGTGAGTGTGTATTAGTGTGTGTTTTTTTTTGTATTTTTGTTTGTATGCGTGTGTGTATGTGTGTGTGTGTGTGTATTAATGTGTGTGTGTGTGTGTGTGTGTGTGAGAGAGAGAGAGAGAGAGAGAGAGAGAGAGAGAGAGAGCGAGAGATAGAGAGAGAGTGAGCGAGAGAGAGAGAGAGAGAGAAAGAGTGAGCGAGAGAGAGAGAGAAAGAGAGAGAGAGAGAGAGAGAGAGAGAGAGAGAGAGAGAGAAAGAAAAGAATGGGCACATACAAGTGTTCGGATTTCAGAAATTGTGTTTTAGGATAAAACTCTACAGGCCTGCAAATGCAAGGAAGAGAAATCACAAATTCAGATTCGACTATCAGGATTTTTATTGATCTCGAAGGGAAATTGTTTTACACTGTCATACAATGTTATACATCGTATTCACAATACAAACACATAAAAGCGTGCACATCATATAGTCAAACCTTGTTATACCGCCAACTCTGGGACTTTGCCAAAGTTGGCATTATAACGAGGTCGGCGGTATAAAGTGGATTCTACAAATTTTTAATCAGTAAAATTTATTGTATTATATCCCCATAAACTAAGTGATCTTGTATGTTCATCATTGTAAGCACACATTCGATGCTGACAGGAACTTTTAGCCCCAAAACCAAGGATTCCTTAAGGGGAGGGGTTAATGTGAGGGTCAGTGTCAGTTAAAGGATATGTGTCCTGGAGGTGTCAAATCACAATCTATTATCATTTTATTATGTACCTTTTCTCTTTAAGTCACAACGACATTGGGGTCACCACCAACACTTTCCCCGCTGATCGTGCGATAACAAATACCTACCCGTCTCTTAAAGCAAACCAGCTACCGGTTCGAAGAGTAGAAATCAGTTGATACCGAGCTGAGTACCAAACTCTACGGCTTTGCTCCCCAAAATATCTTGACTGACGGGATATTTTTGGCATTTGCCGACATAAAACAATGAAAATGAGCATTTTCATTGAATCGTGTTTTGTAGTCTTATTTTCTTATTCTAAACACTCGATTCCGTCAGTTCTGCCGTCAACCATTTATCGGTTTTGAGCAAAACATCGTGAACAGCTCTCCTTTTAATCGGTTTTCTCCTAATTGTTGCGAAATGATTAGCAATATATTGCTGAGATTTTAAAGGCCCATTCTTTGAAAAGATATGTTCCGGCTTTCCCTCGCAGTAAGCGACAGACACACGTGTTTATTCCAGTCCAGACAGAACACCAAGAAAATAATATCGTGCCTGCTGTGCGCTATCCGAAAGTCGTAGAAGAAATCCTGACCCATTAATGCCATCGGCACCCTCATAGGGTGCAAACATTTTCCAGTCGCTATTTTGCCCCAGAAGACATTTATTGTTTTTTTTTCGCTTCAAGTCTACTGAGGGCATGTTTTTAGTCTAATTTATATCAGTAGGAGTGACATCTATTGTTTTCCACGTGCTTTGGGGCAGCCATTTTTTGTGTAGATGAGACAAAATAGGTCAGCACCGACTACAAGTACACGAAGGTAAGTGCAGGATACTTATTCAGTGCTTTTTTAAGAACAAAGCAGTTTTATAAGAAGTTTATATATTAAGGATCTCAACTATGTTATCACGTAAGAAAATCCCATAACTTTCCATTGAACTTTTGGGTCACAAAAGTGTGCACCCTGTGAGGGTGCGGGTGGCGTGAGAGGGTACGTGTCAGTTTCAAGGCTGAATTACTGTAAAGAGATAAACGTACTTCCAGTGCAGAACTGTGTGAATATTCTTTGGTGAATGGAAAGTAGATCATATCTAGCATTGTGCTTTAACGTTGATTAACTACACAGAGGTGGGCGGTATCGATACCACCCAATTAGACAACCTCGTCAAATAAAAGGCAGATCTAATGTAAAATGAATGTGTAGACTGCACAGTATGCACAGATTCCTAAATGAGATACTTATTAAATGTGTATAGTCTAATAATTGTTTGAGCCTTTATTTGCTTTTTCTCTAAGTTTACCTAACTTGATTATCCTTTCTCCCCCCCACCCCCGCACACACTTTCTTCATCCCGGCATGCATTGATTGCACATTGTGTGAGTAAGTGTGTGTGCCTGTGCTTCGTTTTTATCTGCATGGACTTCATTTGCTGTTTTATGTCTTTTTCAGATTCACTGTCCATGAGGTCATGTCCATGTTAGAGGATGAAAACTTTGCTCACGCTGAGTTGTATTTGACACTGCCTGGTGCTGACTCCGATGGTGACTGTGGGCAAGAGGATGGTGGTACTTTTGACAATATTGGTCCGAGTTAGTTGTGCGGAGGTTGAGTATGTGGCTCATTTAGATGACGTAACTAAGCATCGGGTTGGTGATGGTGATGAAGAGATGATAATGAAGAAGATGAGACTGTTCCTGATACCAGTAACACAGCCCGAGAATATCCTCGAACAAGAAAGGAAGACAGGCGTTGGAGGCTCACGGACATCCACCCTTATCTCCACATGGATGAAGAAAGATGTTCACAGAGAAAGCCAGCGTTTCTGGGCCAGGGCCTGAGCATGGTGGATCTTTTCTGCTTGTTCTTTGAGGATGACATGATAGATTTTTTCATTGACGTGACAGTGCAATGTGCACAGAGGGACAAGGGTGAACATAGGTGGAGTGTAGACATCGACGAATTGAACGTGTTTGTTGCAATCCTTCTCCTTTCAAGTCATGTATCTTTGTCTCGCAAGCGAATGTGTTGGAAACAAAATGATGGCTGCCACATAGATGCCCCAAAGAACGCGGAAAACAAAGGATGTCACTCCTACTGATACAAATTAGACTAAAAACATGCCCTCAGTAGACTTATTGTTGTTCTTGCTGTTGTTGATAATGGTGGTGGTGGTGGTGGTGGTAGTGATAATATTTGTGGTGGTAAAAGTGGATAAAATAGGTGGACGAAGATCACTACCTGAGAAGTATGAATAAAATAATCCTGATTGTCAGGTACCCTCTCGTGCCATCGGCACCCCTCTAGGGTGCAGTCTACAAAAACCTTACTGTACACAGGTAGTGTAAAAAACAAATTGAAATGTCATGATAGGACTCAATTTGTCACAAACGTGCAAAAATCACAAACATTAAGTAACTATTTCTATATGTGGGCATTAATGGGTTAAAAATAGCAGCCAATTGCAAGCAATAGAATAGGGTACACAAGTTCCGCTCTGTGTCAGACGTGAAGACTAACAGTTGTGTAGAACTACTTTTAGGTCAGACTAGATCTAGGCACTGCAGTTTTCATAATTTCGCTTCTTTTAGCGACACGGTGGTGTTGGTGGTATAACAGGGAGTTTTTTACTATGATTAATGAATGAATTGAGATGCTCAAGTGCTGGCGGATGCCGAATACCGGAGGGCGATATAACGAGGTTATTTTTCCACGATTTTTAATACAATTGAAATCTTGATAATGCAATAGAGTATTTCAATAAAGCTCAAAATATTAATCGCAATCTAGATATACCTAGAGTTGTCGGTATGGATTCTGAAACTGATATTGTAAAGAATAGCTTCTAGGAATTTCCAAAGAATCTAAAGGGTGATGAATCTACCATTTTTTACAAACCAACAGAGTATTAACCCCAGTCTTGCCAGATTTGTTGTTAGTGGAGTCATGAACTGGGATTGCTATATGTGAGGTTTAGGGCTTTGCATAGGAATGGAAAATTGATAACACCAACATTTCGATAAACCTTGAAATGTTATTCGAGTCTATATATACCTAGAGTTGTCGGTGTGGAATCTTCATATTGTAAACTGTAAATCTAGGGGTTTCCGAAGGATCTGAAAGTTGATAAAGTCAAAATTGTTTATAAATTTAAAAAAAAATACTATCCCCAGACTTATTGTTAGCAGAGTCATGTAGCGAGATTGCTAAGTGTGGAGTCTAGTGGTCTGTGTAGCATTGGAATGCCGATCATTTCGATAAACCTCGAAATAGTAATCACAGTTTAGATACACATAGTTGTCGGTATGGAGCCTTGAACTGATATTGTAAATTGTAGCTCCTGGGAGTTTACACAGGATCTAAAAGTTGTTAAAGTCACCATTTTTTTTTATCAACCAAAAATATTAACACCAGTTTTGCCAGATTTATCGTAAACTGAGTCATGAACTATGATAGCTAAGTGTGGGTTCTGATTGTTTGCTTAAGATTGGAACATTGATAATGGCTACATGTCGATAAACCCGGAAATATTAATCGCAAAACCTTGAAAATTAATTGCATTCTAGATATATCAAGAGATGTCGATGCGGAATCTTGAACTGATTGTAAGTTGTAGCTTCTGGGGGTTTACGAAGCATCTAGCCATGAATATAGCCACTATTTCTTATCAACCAAAAATAATATTAACCCTAGTCTTACCAGACTTGTCATAAACGGAGTCATGAACTGAGATTGCCAAGTGTGGATTCTAGGGCTCTGCATATGACTGGAATATTAATAACAGTAACATTTCGATAAACCTCTAAATGTTATTTGCAGTCTAAATCTACTGTAGCGAGCAGGTGTCAATCAGTATTGGCGTGTAGTGAAGAGGCACTGAATACGATAGCTTCTCCTTAGAAACGCCACTGACGTTGCTACTTTAATTCACAAACCAAGACGCTGTGCAGGAAACAGAATACTTCTTTATTGGTAACAAGGCGTATCCAGCAAATAATTCACAAAGCACAGACCATACCAGCCAACTCTCTCAACTCTCTCACTCTCATGCCTTTATAATAATTTCAGTAGAAATTCTAGAATAAATGACGTCATCATCATATGATGCGCCCCAAACAAATATGC
>JAWQUT010000709.1:186109-202293 GCA_033807755.1 Ellobium chinense
TGTGTGTGTGTGTGTGTGTGTGTGTGTGTGTGTGTGTGTGTGTGTGTGTGTGTGTGTGTGTGTGAGAATCTCGAGTAAAACATTCTGTGTCCATCCTCCCCACCCCCTTTTCATGTCCCCAACCTGACTTTATATCAACACCATTAATAAGCTAATTTCATGCGTTCTCTACTAATTTTACAACACATTCCTAACACTTTATTCCTAACTTCCATACATATTGTTACAATATATCACATTACATTTGGTACTTATTATCTCTGCATCGTCACTGCTCTTAGTTCATTTCAGTATTCCATTCTACGCGTTCAGTGAACTGCTCATTAACTTTCTGTATGCTCATAAGCACATTCACAACATCTTTGATACCTATGTATGGATTCAATAACATTTTCACATACGATAAACCTGGTGAGCTGCACAGTCAAGTAATCAGTCACCTCAGTGTTCACTTGCACCTAAGTTGTCCCATGCATTCCACAGATCCAGTGAGTCAACGTCTAGACAGACTGGCCCACCAAACGCTAATACTTGCGTACTCCTATTTTGCCCCGCGTGGCCTCGTGACATCATCTCCGACCCCAGTAAAAAGTCCCATTTTTAACGGCACTTAAATTCAAAATGGGGATAATGTTCCTCACTATCCAGCAAACATTTATGTCACTCAAGGCTCACGCTAGGCAGAACGTGTACATCAACCATCAATCCGACTCATGCATAATGTACACAAGGAAAAAATGCCATCTCAGAAGAAACATTTATCTCATCACTATGACATACTATGCAAAACATTTCATATTGTAATTATATACAGTTGCGACAGGGTTCTGCTTGCATTGGGACTCACTCATTTCACTTTTTCTTAGTCTGCTGCCAATCTTACATGTGCATAGAGAAACTGTTCAAGATCGGCATCAGACTACAGGATGACCAAATAAATGACCTCTAGTGCAAGCAGGGCCTTTTGTAACGTCCTGTTTTTATTCAGTGACATCAAGGATTACACGACAAGAATCTCTCCTCACTTGTCCTCATGTTGTTTACATATAATACATTTGTCAGAATCTGTGAAGAAATAGCCATCCCAGCATCACATGTTCATGTCGTCGTTGGCCAGAATGAGGAGAAACTGAGGAAGATAAAGGTAAGCGGAACTATACGTTCAGATTAATACAGTCTGTTTAACAAACTAATGTTTCAAAATGTCATAGATAATTCTGGTGTGCCTTAATTATCAAGGCCTCCTATTTCAATTCGCGCCACCAGCAAACTATTTCTTGACATTTGTGGAGTTAGAAAAAAGAAAAACAACTTTCCTCATAGAATATTACATGTATTAAAAGAAAAAAAAACTGCTGATTCCAAACTGTAAACATTAGGCTGTTTACAGTGCCAACTCACACAGAGATTATTTTCTTTGACGTAAGCTTGCTTCACTTGGATAGACGCACTGCGTGTTTATAGTGAGTTGTTATAATGCAAAAGATTTTACAAGACAAGTGTTTGTGATTTTGTGATTACACAATGCTAGTGATTTGCAGGTAAGTTAATTTTGTTACTGATACAGTTTTGTAATTTTAATCTACCGTATATATAAATAGTCTATCCTTCGTTTTCCCTGGCTTTAAAAAAATAACCTTTGTAATAACATCATAATAAAATAAAACATATGTGTTTTTGTAACACATATGAGTTTTTTTCTCCATCGATATCACTCAAATTCGCGTAACATATTCAGTGTACTCGGTTCACTTTTTTTTTCTTCAGCAGCTGTGAATCATAATTTTAGAAAATGGATTATCCAATATCCTTATGAGCTGTTACATTAATTATTTATTGCACTTAGATGCATTTTTCTTCCTTTTGGTGCCATCCAGCACCAGTGGTTTTAGATCATAAAACGTGAAGAGCATTATACTTTCTCCAGACTGTAGTCTAGGTGAGAGAATCAGACCTAAGTTTTCGGAACGAGAAGGTCACATCTCCGTCTTTAACATACGTTTGAATTTTAAACCTTTGTTACCGCAAGGTGCGTAATTATTATATTTGCTTTTTCGTCAGCTGGCATTTCATGCAGGCTTGTACGGTCTCAGAGTAGGACCGGGGATACTACTACTACTACTAATACTACTGCTAGTACTTATACTACTATTACTACTGCAGGACTATTACTGCTGCTGCTGCTGCAACTACTACTATTACTACTACTACAACTACTGCTACTTACTTCTACTACTACTATTACTACTGCTGCTACTGCTTCTTCTTTTGCTGCAGCTGCTGTAGCTACTACTACTACTACTACTACTACTACTACTACTACTACTACTACTACCACCACTACTTCTACAACTGCTTGTAATAAAAATGATGATCATTATCATGATCATGATACACCTGAAGCCACAGACTGTAAACAATGCATACTAAAGAACAGAAAGAAGCAAATGTAATAAAATCATTGCATAATCACTAACATGCTAATATCGAATTAGGCTACAAAACTTGATGGTCTATAGTATGATCTACATAGAGAGGAGCTGTATGTTGGTATTAGTTTATGCCCGTAAAGTGTGTTCGAAGGGGTTTCAGTGGGCTTTTTAAACAGTTGGAAGTTCTGTTTCCGGGGTTTTTATTCTCGAGATTAAAGTGCACTAGGATTAATATTCTTATCTTCACAACAGAAATGTTGGAATAAAAAAAAAAAAAAAGTAATGATTTCACTTTGATACAGTCATTTGTGTGCCTCTGTTTTATATGAAAATCTTCAGGGAATTTACTGTTGTCCAACGGGATTTGTTTGGAAAGTTCATAAATAAGTTATAAAACCATATCTAAACTCATTAAACTGTTAGTCTACTTCGAAATCGTGAGCAACTCACGAGAGATGTAATTCACTAATAGCAAAGGAAGAGTTTTTGGGTTTATCAGAAAATTCTCGATAGGCTCATTTGCCAGCCTGCTGTGAAGAAAAAATTAAAACAATATTGAGAGTAAAAGTCTGCTCTTTGCAACATCGTTATTAACATCATGTGTTTAGTATTCAGTATAAACATAGATGTGCTACTTCTCAGGCAGTCGTCTGCATTCAGGCATTTCTTTCTGGTCCGCAAACTTTACAGCCATGCATAATGCCTATTGGCATGGTCTGCATGCGTCCTCCAGTGGCATCTCTGCAATAATTTATTAAGAAAACTATGTTACTTCTTACTTTCTAAAACGACTATAAATAATATTTAGCCAACAATACTACAAATCTTACTCTTTGCGTTGCGCAAGATATTCGTCGATGTTCTTAAAAAAAAAAAAAGCCTACTGTTAGCTTTCTCTAAAAACGTGCACGAGCTTATGGATATCACGGATATAATTTCTTTCTGCCGGAATTTACCAAGTATATAAAACCCCTTCTTTAATCTGTACTAACTGGACTATAGTTATTGATTATTACTATCATCAGTAGGAAAACCCACTCAAAGCATGTAAAATCGAACAATTAACCAAGGATGTATCTATGATCCACTAAATTAAAACGGAGATCTGAATTATTATTAAAACGTTCCAACAAACACACAAAAAAGGTCAAGATCGAGCAATTAGGCATCTATGATAGGCCTACATGAGCCTGTTTTTATACGGTCTTGTTAATTTTCGAATAACCCAGACAAGAGGTCAGTCAACAGTATGCTTTAAACAGATGTCGTTTGGTGAGTTTGACCTAATTTGGCTCTACAGTCGTTTGTCATGGAATGGTATTATTTATGTGCCCACACCATTAAGGGAACGATATGGGTCCAGCAGGCGTTATATTCTTCATGCTATTCATTGTATTGGGACACCATTCTTCCAGTCATTACGGTTTGTTCCCACACAAAATGTATGTAATTTTATTTTGAAAAGAGATGTCATTAGAGGTAATTGGTAATGGCATGGCATGTAAAATAATCTTACTTTAGAATGTTTATCCCTTTACCTTTATCTATTATTGGGATTTCTTTCAAACTGAATTTTCTTTAAGACTCGGTATCATCTTGATGTGATGTATTCACATTCTACTTTTATCTCACCGTTCTCAGCAAGATGCAAATGTTCTCATCTGGACAAGAAGGAGTCATGTTGACTCCAAGGTACGTGAGAAAATACTGGAGATCTATGGTCCAAAGGAGAATGTCATGATGGCTAAAGAAACAGTTGAAAACTTATTGGTCCAAGAGGAAGAACGTCAGAGGACCAGTGAAGAGGGACAGCTGAGGTAAGTTCTAGTGATTAGATGTTGTGTACTTTGATCTGACATTCATACTTGTTTATTAAGTACCTTTCTGAGTTACAGTTTCAACAACTCTGCTCTATTGACTGTCTGACTGTAAGTTTATTTTGATTTAATTTGTGTGTAAGCTTGTGTGCTTTTTGGGGGGGATGCATTTGTGTTTGAGTATGGGTGCATATGATTGTCAAGCGCTTCAAGCCGTCTTAGGGTGAAGCGCTATACAAGTTGTCTTTATTTTCATTATTATTATGATTATTATTGACATGATTATTATAATTATTATTATTATTATTATTATTATTATAATACGAGAACAACAACAGAGACAGACATCCCTTAGGTGGTGGGATACAGGAAAATACTATTTTATTTTTTTTTCTTGTTGGGAAGCTTGGTAACTTACTTTCATATATATGGAAACCGATTGGGTACAGCGGTGGTGCATGGTGGCCGGGGTCCAATGTTTTAGTGGGATTAATGTGGCTATGTTTAGATTGAAGGTTTTCAGGACTGGGGAGTGGTGATGGTATCCCGTTAGCTTAATCATCATAAAGCCTTTAAAGGAAAGGGGCTCACACGATTTCAGTTTTCATGCGCAGTTCTACTGCTAAATACTGAATGCTTCATGGAAACGACCAGCATGTTCACTTGATTTCTCAAAAATGCTCCCAAAAAACGCTAGCTGTGCTCTCAGATTTGCTATAGTGCAAAACGGTACATTAGCTGCAGTGATGTAAAGAGAAAGCGCTGCATAGATCTCATTGACATGAACAGGAGGCTAAAATAAACATTTACCGAAGGCAGCAATTTCCAAACTTATTTTTTGTTAAAATCGAGCCTATTGCCTCGCAGCTTTGTTGTAGTACGTCTTCAACTTGGAGTCTTAAAGACAACGGTGTGTCGGTGTTCCTTGGATAAACTGCCGAATTGCTCTGCAATGTTCACAGCCATTGTTTTTGCTTTTGTCATGTAATTGCCCAATCCATTTCAGTATAAATGAAAAAAAGTAGAGCCGGTTCTATCTGAGTTAGAAAGGGAAAAATGAATAAGAAATGGAAAGGAAATTCATAATTTCTAGTTTGAGTGAGGCAGGATGTCATAAAAAAAGCAATCACACAAATAAAGTGTAATGTTACACATATTCTTTTTAAAAATAAGTCCCCATTTATAACATCACGACCTGCAGCAGCTTATTTTGGCCTTGCACAATTCTGCCTCAAAACGGTAGCTGGAAACAAGATATGTTCTCATTAAAAGGAGGCACCAATAACCATTTTTGTAACCAAAAACAAAGTAGCCATATTCTTTCATAGGGAAAACTCGCATGTTGCCCATCCCCTCCCCTTTTTATTTAAGTTTTTACACAACACATTATCTCGTTTATTAGATTTTCTGCATGAAACACACGTGAAACAGTGGTAAAATATCCACGGTCTTGTGAATACATAAAATGACAGTCTCTCTTATTACAGTTAGACACTCCTAAATACAGCACTGTGGGCCCCTGAGTCCGTTAAATTCACACCTATTTCTATTAGTAAAGTTGACTGTATAGTCAGTAGAGGAAACATACTGTAGACTCTCGGCTATACTTCTAACAATGAGAATATCTCTTTCCATGCTCACTTAGACTTACCAATTTTTTTGCCAGACACTGGGAGGAAATGGTCATCCCAGTTTCAAAGGTCCATCTGTTCAAAGGCGACCTTGAATTGTTTATGTGCATGTTGGAGGTAAGACAATCATTACTGCATATCATAGTCATAACATTGAATATTAAAGAGAAAAAAAGAGACAGAGAGGCAGGCAGGAAGGCAAGCAGGTGATGGGGAAGGATGATCTAATAAAAGATGTATGTATGGTACTGTATGTTGTGTATGTCCACTGTTTTGTATTGTGGTATCCTCTTCGTGTTGTTAACTCAACGTTTGATATTTCTTAAATAAAGGCCGTGTGGGCCAAAAATGTAATGTGTCTGTTCGTATTACATTTTAAGTTTGGATTAGCAAACTATTTCATATATTTTGAATGGCCATAAGTGTAAATAAAATAGACTTGAAACTATATCATTATATAGGATGGACCTATGAAAACGAAATTGAAACGAACAGTTGCAACGTCAGTAGGTTTAGTATTACTATTGATACCGTTAAAGTGTCGTTCAGTGCTATTACTTAATTTTTGTGATTTTTGCAAGTCAAGTTTGACTCTCATTAATTACTTCCCTTGTTTGCGTTTGAAATTGTTTGTGCAATTAATTACCACCCTTCATTACTTAGACACTACCGATTATAGCAGGAACATTCATCAGTATGAAAGGGATTGTCAGTTTGGCAATCTTGGTCACAAGGTCTTTATTTTTTTTTTTTTAATTTGGTAGTCTTGTGCTGTCACTCCGGCTTACCTTAAACTAAACGTTCATACACACACCAGGAAACCATCATGAAGGGTTTGCAAATATCAAATCCAGGTGGAAGGCAATAGTCTGCTTTTCGCAAAAAGTTATTCCGTATAAAAAGCTCCATCTCTTCAGTACTTCAATGGACTTCATCAATAGAATCTCGGTGATATTGTTCTTAATATCAGTCTATACCCACCATGATATTCCCTGTTATACTGTGATCTAAGTCACGAATTAGATTACTTCAGAAAGTGAGAAAGAGGGATTAAGAATAGAATTACTGTCTGTGCACTCGTTGCTGTATTTTTTCGGTAGCAGTAATCGTCAAAGACGACATAAATATTAACTAATTACATCAGTTACATTAAATTCCAGTCACATGTTGATAGCACCGAGATACAGTCACAGTATAATGTCATAAAACAGTGGAAGTCAGTTACACTAAGATTCCTTTATCCCCAAAACAGTTTTATCCGACAAATTAACATAGTCTCACTGAACATCGTAAAGTATTAATGTCATTGTATAATAGTATATCAGCTTAATACAATTAAGAATCTCTTTATTCAACTAATGAAAAGTTGCGTTTTAAAGGTCAGCGCACGAAACAAATTTATTTATTAGCAACAGTTCGTGGCATATTTTTTTTTTTAGGCTAACGAGGTCTGTACAGCGCTTACCAGATATGGACCATTTTAGTAAGGTGACGAGGGTTATAAGACATCACAACCAACGCACTATTTTGCATTTTGGTGTGCAAATTGTCCATGTCAAATCCAAAAAGAGAGTTGCAGCACAGTTGCACAGAAAGGTATGCTCAAGATAAACCGATCCAAAACCCCATTTTGTTTTTCAGATATTGCCACCCCCCTNCTCAAAAGGTTCCTCTATGAGTAACATATAGCCTACTTCTCCTAAACGCCACGGACTTTTGCTAACAAATTAAAGTTTATTATGAATGTTATAAGTATTTCTGTCTCTCACCAGAGGAAGGCATCTGTTCTGGTTTGGTTGTCACGACAAAGCGATGGTTCCCAAGCATGTGACAAAATACTGGAGATCTATGGGCTCGAACAGAATGTCAACAACGCCATGAAAATAGTGAAATATTTTCTCAGCAATGAAGACATTTATTGGGCAAACTTGTAAGTTTTGAAAGAGTATGTGTTAAAACTGTTGTTTTGTTTTTTTTTTAATTTTGATAAATCCATTTATTTGTTAATATAAGGTGTAGGGTTATCTGTAGAAGATATCAAAATGGTTGACCAAGACTGTTAGGAAATTCTCTTACTGCCACACCGTCATCAATAAAAGAGCATTTTGTTAGCACATTGTTAATCACTCTCCAGTGATTTTTCACAAAAAGGCCCTACCCTTTCTTTTATACGTTACATTGTCTTTTCGTTTTCAGCACCTGGAAAGAAATTGCCATTCCAGTTTCAAAGATTCATCTCATTATGGGTGAAAATGAAGAAAATATGGATCTGATAGAGGTAATAATAGGAATATATGAATAGAAAGAACTGAGCAGGTATGAAGTATCTGTTTAGAGCTTGTGGGTAAAGTCTCTGTAAGCAATCTATATCAGAGGCTTGAAACCATGCCCCCCTCACCCCTGACCTGAGACTCCTGCTCACTGTGTCTCTATATGTAAAAGTGTGTGCCAATGATAATAAGCTTTTCTTTCTACGCAGCCGTGTGAGTTTATTTCTCGACCGATTTTGCTCAAATTTTCTGTGTGGGTCACAAATTCTGTGTAAATGTTCCTTTTTTGGTCAGTGATGGTTCATCTTAAGCCCCCGATTTTAAAAAAAAAAAATAAGCGTTTCCGACATCCGAATTACCTGCTCCATTTTTTCACATTGGCGCATGATGTCATTATTTTTTTCGTATCGTAACTGGAAAAAAGGTGCAGTAATGCGAGGGGGCATTTTTTACAGCCAACCCAGTGGCTGGAATCAAAATTTCTAAAATTTGGCGGGTTTTCATTTTGGGTGTGGGGAAAGGGTGCAAGAGGAAAAATCGCTTGGCACATTTGAACAGGCATTAGTACACTCGGATAATCATTGTAAGTGCTTATTTTCCCTCATAAATGCGGAAACTCTACAAGTGTATATATATATATATATATAATATATATATATATATATATATATATATATATATATATATATATATATNCTACTACAGATAGGTCTGGATGTACTTTATTCTCCAGCGCCATTAGTTTCATGAAGCATCTTCTACTTTTCATATCAGAAAAAAGAAACTGTTCTCATGTGGGTTTCTGGAGGGAGTGATGAGTCACCAGTGGCTAATGAAACACTATACATCTATGGCTATCCGATTAAAATGGATAGAGTCGGGCAGTTTGTGACCTCCTGCTTACTCCCAAATCAGGAGAGTGGGCAATTCATGTAAGTATTATTGGAGAGAGAGAAATAGNGTGTGTGTGTGTGTGTGTGTGTGTGTGTGTGTGTGTGTGTGTGTGTGTGTGTGTGTGTGTGTGTGTGTGTGTGTGTGTGTATGTGTGTGTGTGTGTGAATGCGCGCATGTGCGCGTGGGTGCGTGCATGCATGCGAGAAATAGAGAGAAAGACAACTACTCTCAGCTTTTATGCATGGGCAGTCATCCAGGCATTGCAAGCCACAAATCGTGTAATTATTACTTCCGCTTTTGCTTTTCCATTGGCAGATGAATATGATAAGCTGATATGGTCTGTAACGTTGACTTTAACTGGCTGATCATCTTTTTCTTTGCGAAGCGAGATTCGATGACGCAATGACACCACTACGAGTATTTACACTTAACAGTGTATGTCAGTAAAGGGAACACATACCCTATGGCTTTTCGTCTAAAACTGAGAATATCTCCTGATTTGTTCACTTATGACTTACCAATTCTTTGTCAGGCACTTGGAGAAAATTGGCATCCTAGCTTCAATGGTCTGTCCGTTAAAATACGACTTTCAAAAGACACTGGAGGTAAGGACGATTATGTTTTCTGCATCTCAACTTAATACCATTGTATATTAAAGAGAGAATAAAAGAGATAGATAGACAAAGAGGCAGTCAGGCAGGCAGGCAGACAGATTGGTGATTAGGAAGGATGATCTTGTGAAAGACAATACTGTATGCTGTGTAGGCCAAGCGTTTTGTATTGCAGTATTTTCAGCTTGTTATTAACTCATATTTGATAAATGCTTTGTAGATAAAAAAATTGGCAAATTACTGTGTCTATCCGTATTTCATTTTTAGTTGGATTAACAAATTATTTCATACACTGTAACTGGCCATAAGTGTAGATAGAATACATTTAAAATTATATTATGTAGGATGAACTAATTATGAACAAGAAATTGAAATGAGCAATTGCAATATCAGTAGGCCTAATCTTATTATTAGTACTTTAAAAGTGGCTTTCTTTATGTTTATTTAATTTTGCGAGTTGAGTTTGACTCATAACCCATGTTTCAGCTTGAAATTGTTTGTGCATTTAATTATCACCGTTCTATTTCAGACATTATCAATTAAAATAGGAAAGTGTATCAATATGACAGTTGACAGATTGGCGACCTTGGTCCTAAGATTTTTTGTTAATTGGTAGTATTGTACAGTCACTCTGGATTATCTTAAACTGAACGTTCATACACACCTTTAGAAAACCATCATGATGGGTTCGCGAAAACTAAACCCATTAAAAAGGCAATTTTCTACTTTTCGCAAAAATTTGACTCTCGCAAAAAACTTCCACCTCTGCAGGAACTTCATTGACAGAGTCTTAGTAATCTTTTCCTTAAGATTAATCTTTGCTGGTCAGTTACTCCTTTGGCCTGTATAAACCGTGACATTCCATGTTATATTGTGATCTAAGTGACGACTTCAGTTACTTCAGAAAGAGAAAATAGGTATTAAGAATATAATTACAGTACATGCAATAGTGGCTGTATTTTGTTGGTAGTAGTAACTGTTATAGCCACAAATCTGTAATTATTCACACTAGTCATCAATTTCCAGTCACATGTTGATAACAGCTAGATACAGTCACATAGTGCAGTGGAAGTCAATTACACAAAGATCCGTTTATCCCTAAAACAGTTTTATCCAAAAAATTATCATAGTCTCACCAAACGTCTTAAATTATTATAGTTATTGTAAATTAAGAATTGTTTTCTAACCGAATTATCTGTTTATTTAACGAATGCCTCATTTTTTAAAATTGAGGTCAGCGTACTAGACAATTAATTTTTTTAAGCAGCAGTCGGTGGCATTTTGAAGAAGCGCCATAGTTTGATATTAACTGATGAGGTATGGAGGTATGTGCAACTCTTACAGGTATGGGCCACTTTGGTCAGATGATATGGGTTATGTCTCACTACAACTAACGCACCATTTTGCATTTTTGGTGTGCAACTGTCCATTTCAAATCCATAGAGAGTTGCAGTACAGCTTCATACAAAGGAATGCGTGAAGTAAACTGATCCTAAATCCACTCCTCCCCTCCTTCTTTTAAAAAATTACATCATTGCCCCACCTCCCTTTCCTTTCCCAAAAAGTTTGCGTTGTGTGTATCACATAGGGGAGGGCCGGGCTAGTTGGGTCACGGGGCAAGTTGGGCCAGACTAGATTTTCAAATAAATCACATGTAGTGAATGTTGCTGTGTTATTTCTTTCCAATATTTATTCAGTTGAATTTGAATTGTTATAGTTCCAAGTGATATCATTGCTTTCTTGTTTCATTTAGCTGCTTTAAGTGCTGAAGACAGCTGTGTTGAGTTATTGATACTGGTGTGTTGCAGTTACAATGGCATGTTTATAAAATATAACTGGGTTCTTTTTTGTTCTTGCGAGTTATATTGCTGCTGCTCATAATATTGTCACAGTTGGCAAACTTTAATTAAGTTGCTATTGTCTTTTTTTGATACGGGTGACAGATATCAGTTTCATAGACCTGTTAAAAAACTGTAACTCAGTGATTAGGGGAAAATGTGCCAAAGTATAGACGGGAATAAGAGAAGACAAAATTAGGTAATGCTCATCCCTTCATTTTGTTGCATATTTCTCCTACCAGAACTCATTATTCCCCCCCCCCCNCTCTCCATCCCCTGTCCATTTACGCTCTTACCCAACAAACAGATAGTTTCTGTGGAGACGCTGAGAACATTTTTGCAAGAATATGATTTTTCTCGTATCCAGTTTTTACATCAACGGTGACTACCTTTTATTAATTTAATCCAAACGTTTTTTTTCTTTCTTTCTGAAAGATAAAGATGGGGCTCCACGTGTCCCTGGCCCCTACTGATCAGTGCTTCTATGACCCGGGGCATAAATGTTTGAGCCTGGCAATAATATTAATAGCTACCTTAACAAATCTGAGCGGTTTAATCATGCGCCCGAGAGGCTATAAAATCCATGGCCTAATGTGTTCCTTGCTGTGGCCCAACTTACCTCAGCCAAGGGGCAAGTTGCACCATCGAGGGTAGGTGATGATAAAAATATGTGGTCATCATACAGCAGGCCTAGTCAGTTATTTATCACATGCTTCCGCGAGAGGAGATGTTGCTCTTTTAACTCATTGATTCCCTTCAATAACGTTTTTTACGACATTATGATTTTTTTAACAAGAAAATGGCCAAACTTGCCCCACTCTTCCCTACTTCTCCAAAATGCCACAGACTTTTGCTAATAAATTAAAGTTCATTATCAACCGTATAAGTACTTCTGTCTCTCACCAGGACCACGCATCTGTTTTAGTTTGGTTGTCAGGACAGAGAGATGGATCTCAGGCATGTGATGAAATACTGGAGATCTTTGGGCTCAAACAGAATGTCGACAAAGCCAAGGAAATAGTGGACTATTTTTTTAGCAACAAACAATATCCTTGGAAAGATGATGAATCAGTGTAAGTTATGGAAGAGTGTAGGTTTATTCTGTTGTTGTTTTTTTCTTGTGACATATCCATTTGTTTGTTTGTGGAAGGGTGGGGTTATCTGTTGATGATGTCAAATGATTAACAGAAAAACGGGAATTAAACCTTTGATCAATGTTGTTAGAAAATCCTCTTACTTTGACACCTTCCTCGATAAAAGCGCATTGTGTTGTTAGTTAGTTTATATAGAGAGGCCTTACACCTTTCTTTTAAAAAACATTACATTGTCTTTTCGTTTTCAGAATCTTGATTACAGTTGCCATCCCAGCTTTAAAGAGTCATTTCATTATTGGTGAAAATGAAGAAAAAGTTGATCTGTTAAAGGTAATGGAAAGTAATGTATAACATAGGTAGCAAAGAGTTGAGTGCTACAGCGGGCGTGACTTCTTTTCAGAGCTTAAGAGTACAGTCTCTTAAGTCTAGTATCGGAAGCTGGAACCCATCTCCCATCTGATCTGAAACTCCTGCTAATTATGTGTTTGTATGTAAGAGCGTGCGCATGTGTATGGGCGTGTATACTATGTGTGTGTATGTATGTATGTGTGTGTGTGTGTGTGTGTGTGTGTGTGTGTGTGTGTGTGTGTGTGTGTGTGTGTGTGTGTGTNTGTGAGAGAGAGAGAGAGAGAGAGAGAGAGAGAGAGAGAGAGAGAGAGAGAGACAGAGAGAGAGAGAGAGAGAGAGTCTCGTGCTAGGCACGATTACAGCTAGTTTTGTATTCAGCTTCTGGAAAGACCTCAGCCTCTAAGCTTTTTTTTTTAATGTCGCTGTGGCTACATATAGATGCCTACCTCATTCTGAACAGATGTAAGGCAATGGGTGCTAGCGCAGTGGCCCACATCACTTTTTTTCTTTCTTATACATTTTCTCTGCATTTGCCCTCTTCAGCACTTTCTCCCTTTTCCTACTTTGCGTGAGCAACCGTATGTGTCCGTTCACCCCCCTCCCCCCNNNNCTCCCCCCCCCCAAATTTTATCTCTCTTTTCTTAAATACTGCATGCAGGAATCTCGTTACTCCTATGCCTTAGTCATTTTTCACATTTCTGAGAAAACGCAGGGGAAACTTTTTTTTTTCTTGGCATGGCGAAGCAAAAATGGTGCACAGCTTTGCAACTGCCATTTTGATGGGAAACTACTGACTCATTGTTTGTCCATTTTATTTATGTCAACCTGGCCCTTAATCTCGTAAGGAAAAAAAAAAGACATGGCACCTTTGTTTAAAAATAAAAAAAAAGCCCTTGTCTGACAAAGTTCATTATTAGAACAATGTGACGACATGCAATTACGGGTATTATGAATACACAGAACTTATTAGAAAACTTATATTATTAGGAAGTGATAACAGATTTATTACAACCTCATTGATTATTCATAGTCATCTGTGTGGGATGACAGATTACTCAGTTTCTTTATGTTTATATGCTGACAATATTACTTTTTTGTAGGTTCTAGATGTAATGATATGTTTGATTTAGTGTACTGTAAAACAGTATGTTCATGAACCAGAGTATTATCAATGAAATAGTTTAATATTTATGTTCTACCTGATGAGGTGATCCGGCTGTCTTCGAGAAAATCGTGTGGGAGCAACCAAACTGACAAGAAATCTGAAGTGCTGCTGCTGCTGAAGAGGATGATGATAGATAATGATGGTGATAATAGATGATATGTTATGCTCAGTCATGACCTCTAATATGTCCTTTGGAAGGACTAAAAGTCTGAAACTTTGGAACATGAAATTGGGCTATATAATTATTTGAATGCTTAGTCCGAGAGTTTCTTCTCTTTTGAAAATGACGATGATGGTAATGATAATGATAAAACAAATGAAGAGGGCAGGGGCATTCAGATTGCGTTTCACACACACAAGGCGTTCTTCTCATGAACAAGTATATGAAACGGCTTCCACAAAAATATATCTTTAAAAGTAATTTGTTTGCCTGTTTTTATCTATTCGTCTATGGCACTTTGTTGTGTCCATTTGTGAACATCAGTGTCTTTGTTGTGTCCATTTGTGAACATCAGTGTCTAACTGTGTACCTCGGTGTCCCTCCATGTACATCAATCCACCTCCATGCACATCAGCGTCCCTCTGCGCACATTATTGTTCCTTCATACACACCTTCTCTTTGCACATCATTGTCCCTCAGTAAAATCAGTATCCTCCATGCACAACGGTACACATCAGTGTCCCAACATGCATATCAGTGCCCCTTTATGCACAGCAGTATCCCTCCATACTCATCAGTCTCTCTCCGTGCACATCCGTGTCCCTCCATGCACATCAATGTCCCTCAGTTAACATCGTTTTCTATTAGTGCACGTTAGTGCTTAGTTGTGCACATCAGTGTCCCTCCATGCACATCAGTCTCCCCATGTGCACATTATTATCCCTTTGTGAAAACCAGTGTCTGTGGAAATCAGTGTTTCTCTGTGCACATCAATGTCTCTTCATGCACATCAGTGTCTCTCTGTGTACATCAGTGTCTCTCCATGCATATCAATGTCTTTCTGGGTACATGTGTCTCTCTAAGCACACCAGTGTCTCTGAATGTACATCATTGTCTATCTGTGCATATCAGTGTCTCTCTTTGTACATCGGTGTCTCTCCATGCATACCAGTGTCCCTCTGCGCAGATCAGTGTCATTCCGTGTGCATAAATGTCCGTCCATACTACCACCAAATCTTTTAAACACATTTGTAAGCGTTCCTTTTTGGGAACAGGTATAAACACATTACCATTCCACATTGACATACATTAATTGACATTGCCCTTGACGTCATCTTGGTTATCTTGCCAGCCTGGTAACTGTGTGTTGCTGTGTTATGCTCTTGACAGTTCCCGAGCAAGCATGTTCCTCTAACATCATTTTTGCCTTTTGCTCCTGCTGGTTGTGGTGACTGATTATACCATACTCTCTCATAATTTCTAGTTTCTGGAACGATAAGGGGCCACCTGAAGTACACCATATATTCTTTAACTCTGCTTTATTGTTGCGGATAAACCTTATTAGCATGGACTTCGGCGCGACACATTGTTACACATATTAACAGTTCCATATGTTCTCTGCGGGTGGATCAGCTAACACCGGGCTGCAAAATTCGACCTCAGCCTCACACTGTTT
Source organism: Ellobium chinense (assembly GCA_033807755.1). Lineage (NCBI taxonomy): Eukaryota > Metazoa > Mollusca > Gastropoda > Ellobiida > Ellobiidae > Ellobium > Ellobium chinense. Next base: position 201,826 of record JAWQUT010000709.1, read on the forward strand.
GCGTTGGCATGCGAATTTATTCTACCATCGCTCCCAGTGTAGTGGATTGAAGTGAGAACCGGTTGTACCATAACATCACAATAGTTAATCAACGTGACCATTATATGGGGTCCAGTCGTTTGATCAGAGCTGAAATTTTGGTCCCCGCTGTTGTACTGGCACACACAGCCCATTTATATTGTACGTTATGAACAGATGGATGCTATATATAGGTTTGGCTGTACTTTAGTCTACAGTGCCATTTATTTCATATTGCAACCGTGTACTTTCCTTGTCAGGAGAAGAAAAATGTTCTCATCTATGTTTCTGGAGGAGGCGATGAGTCCCAGATGGGTGATAAAACACTATGGATCTATGGGCCTTATCTTAACGTGTTAAACGTCGAGAAATTGGTGAGGTTCCTAATGGACCCAGATTACATTGGGCAACCTTGGTGAGTATTATTTGTGTGTGTGTGGAAGGGGGGGG
>JAWQUT010000709.1:202399-216535 GCA_033807755.1 Ellobium chinense
GAGAGAGAGAGAGAGAGAGAGAGAGAGAGAGAGAGAGAGAGAGACTCTTAGTCATTATGCATGCACTGTCATCCGGGCATCACAAGCTACAAACCGAGCAATTATTCCTTCCGCTGTCTTTTTTTTTTTCATTGTCGGAGGACTATTATTGGCTGATAGGGTATGATACATTGACTTTTATTGGTTGATGGACTTCTTACTTTGGCGAGCGAGATTTGATGATGCGATCACGTTACTATTTACACTTAATTGTTTTGTTTTTTTTTTTTAACCTGAGGTCAACTATGTTGGAGTTGACTATTTAAAATGGATCTATTAGCTCTGTTATACATTAAAGTCCCTATCTTGTCTGCGAAGGCGGCAAGCCTATTTGCTGATGGTTTTTATTATATAAATTAAAGACAGAGGGCAAGACAAATACACGTTTGCCTATAAAAAAAAATACGTTATGCTAATCAACTGTATATTTTGCTTAAAACAAAATGGATGGACCATTACGAATAGTTAAGTTGTATCTTATCTTAATATTCCTGTTATTAAGAGGTTCCTCTCATTTTGTCTCCTGTCATTGATGCAGTCTTTGCTCAAGGTTCTTTGCACCTATTAGAAAGGCAGAACACTCATTCTGTACAACCCAGTCAAGCTACCAATATATAAGATCCCCCTTTTTTGGGCCTCTGCCATATATTTTTCTGCTTAAAATTTCTGTGCAGTTAATTGCCACCTTTCGTATTTCAGACATAATCGATTATATAGTTTAAAGAGTAAAAGAGCAAAGAGAGACGAAAAAAAGTGAGAGAAAGCTCTCATATCATTATTCTTCTTCAGGCAATGGGAAGAAATAGTCATCCTAAAGTCTTCTGAAATCGTTGTCAGTTGGGAAATGAGAACATTGGAGAACCTAAAGGTAAGCTGAAACAGATTTGTGCACTATTTTTTTGCTCTATTATTAACGCTGACAGAAAAAGAAAGAAAACGGCATAGTAACGTGCAAAGGCTTTACAAACGTTGTTGTTTTACTGTCAATGGAGAGTGAACATCATTAAAGGTATAATTGCAAAGTCTATGATCCGTGTACATGTTTGATATTGAACTTCACCTAACCTTTGTGTTAATGAGGTAATTGCTGTGTGTGAGAGCACATTTTGCAGGTATGTAGTGTAGTTGTGCTTATGTGGACGCTGAGGAGGATGCGCATATTGTGAAATGGAAAGATAGTGTAAGAACTACTGTCTGTCATTCTGCCTGCCTGCTCTCTGGCTGGCTGGCTGACTGGCTGGTGGTGTCTGTCTGTCTAATTAGCTGGCTGCGAAATAGAGAGAGAGAGAGAGAGAGAGAGAGAGAGAGAGAGAGAGAGAGAGNAGAGAGAGAGAGAGAGAGAGAGAGAGAGAATAATTGATAAGGTTGGTGCTCTAGTGCAGTTAGATTATAAAGGTTTGAATTTAGGAGTATACTATGTCTGGTACCTTATTTTATAGTTAGACGTGCAAATAATTAATACAAATGTGAACATTATGGCACAATACTGTTTGTGGCATGAATGTTATTTACTTAGTTATTGTTTGGCTGCCAATGTTCTTTGTCATCCCATGTGGCGCCCAGTGATTGCTCATGGGTCAAGAAAATTACCCATGCACCCCCCCCCTNCACACACACTTACACACCGATTCCACCATTCCTTGAAATAACCAAATAAATCTATGTCTAGACTTACGTCAGATCTGCTGCTCTAACTCTGAGTAGCTATAATTAGCATATTATTATATACCTGTGTTAAGAGGCTAAAGCAAAGCTGAAAGACAGAAGGCATTAACGAAAAGGATCTCTACGTTTTGCTTGGTCTCCATATTGTTTTGAAGTCAACTGTAGTTTCTTTATATTCAAAGCTAAATTTTACCCAGCACTGCGCGAGTTGCACATAAATGACGAACGGCCGGCGAGGGAGGGGCGCCAATGCTCGTAGAAGTTTAAATTGTCTTAAAAAAAAAAAAAGCAGTACTTTCACAAGTATGACAGTCAATGAAAGACTTATTTTTCTGTACTTCTTATTACTTTATCAGAAAAAGAAACTTGCCACGACGCGGATATTACCTATTGTTGGTGGTGATGATGCCTCACAGTATTATAAAATACTGCACATCTTTGGAGAAGAAAACACTGTCCAGAGGCTCAAGAAACTTGTGGAAAACTCCTTGTTTTATGAAATCATGTAAGTATGCACAAGGCTATGTTTGATCCTCGCAGGTTATATATGCAATCCTTTTGTTTTGTGACCAAATGCTCCTAAGATTCTAAACAATGGAAGTATTGTGTCCCCGTGCAAGCCAAGATGGCTATTGAAGTGGAAGATTTGGAAAAGAGTATGTTGACTTGCGAATGCTGTTTGCTATACTTATATCTTGGCTTTATTTCATAGCTTATATACAACAACAAAATCTTGCCACATTCTCATCCGACACAAAGACGTTCATAAGAAGTTTTACTAATTAATTTGAAAGTGTAGATGATGGCTGCCATATTGTTGAATTTCTACTTCTGGTGTTCTCAAAAGATTCCAAATTTCTAACTATGTTTCGAAGCTCAGCTTAATTCCCTGCGGCGGCTATTCCTAACTTGACACAGAAATTCCTTAACAAAATAAATGCACTGAAATTTATATGCAAGATTGCACACCAAAAGCTGAACAGTGCACTTTTCTCTATAACTGTCATGTGGGCAGTATTAGTTGTTTGACCTGATGTTTTACCTATGTCTCTCAAATACATTTAGACATCTGTGGGCTTTTCTGGATTGTATGTCTTGGTGCAGAATTACAAGGAACTAATTTGACACTTTGATATAAAATGCAGTGACGTTGCCTGTAGACAGAAAATCCAGACAAATCCAGATAGGACCATGCATACAGATATTTAAAAGACACGGGTAAAATGACAGTTGTACTAAAATCATCATCTATAAGGGAATAATTTGCACATTTCAGCACATTGCTGGGCATTTTTGTTAAATATAAAACTCAATATACTTAAGGAGATATGTTGAACAATATGCTAGGATTGTGCATTTAGCTATTGGTCCTGTGGCATGGTATGTGGACATTTCGCTTTATCAGAAAACTTGCAGCAGCCGGTACTTTTCATCTTCTGAATATACGTCTGTTGTGAAACTTTCTCGATTGGGTAGAGATATGTGACCTAAGTTTTAGTGAGAAATTTGATCTTACTTCGGAGTGCTGACATGTAAGGAAAATGCACTTTGATAATACTAATGATAATAATGATGATACACTGCTCTTAAACCGTGCTCATTTCCATGGCAGGCTTTGAGGGCCTGATGCAATCATAGATCTTCAAATTACTTAATTCTTTTGTAAACAATCACCATTCTGCTCCTCTACTCTCTCCCTCACTCTCCCTCACTCTTTCTCTCTCTTGCTCTCTTTCCCTCTCTCTCCCTCTCTCTCTCTCTCTCTGGGACATATGCACGCACCCATCTATCGACACATAGGAACACCCTGCTACACACATCTAAATGTGCACATGTGGAGCATAGGTCTCAAGTTATGGGGGAGCAGGGGTTCCAGCCTTTGACACAGAGGCTGTGCTTCCACTTCCCTAGAGGACAGGCCAATTCATAGAGATTTGGGGTAAACAAATGTGGAATTCACCATTTCATCAGCCCACCGAGGAAGACTTGCTTTGATAAAATCACTGTCACCAAAGCGAAGGCCGGAGAAATATTTTTACAAATGAACTCAGGTAACTATAACTTTTCATTATTTTACAGTATCTGCATTTGTTACAGGTGGATCGATGAGAACAGTGGAGACAATAGGAGTGAAGAGAAGGATACTGACATAGAACAGTTCAAGTAAGTTGCAGTGGGTTCCTGAGCAACAAAAAGAAAGGGGACAACAAGGACAAACGTTGTATGATTTTTTTAAAAAAGTATTTTCCGTCAAGATTGACTTTATGTGGCTGGCTGTGAGGATGTATTTTTCGTGAACTCTACATGACGATAAATAGGCATATTAGCAAAAACTGTAACTCCTGAAACAAGGCTCAGATCTTGCAGTGGAAAATACTCCACAATATATACCCCACCTCAATACTGTTACAGAAGTTGAAAATCACAGACAGTGAACTATGTGCTCACTGTATGGAGAAAGACTATAGAACATTTCTTTGCCACATGTAGCCTTGCTAAACCTTTATGGAAAGAAATTGAAGCGATATTTAACTCATGGACAGCAAGAAGAATACAGCTTACAGTTAAAGATAGTTAACTGGGATTTGTAGTTGTAGACCAAGACATCGACAAAACGATATTTTAAAAAAAGTGAACCATCTGATTCTAATAGCGAAACTTTGCATTGATGGAACAAGGTATGACCTTAACTACCATGCTTTATTCCGAATGTTACTTGATAAAATTAATGTTATAGACACCAGACCATAAATGAGATTGTCATAATAAACAGAGATATTAAGAAATAAAGCAATACTGGGTAAATATAAACTTTTTAAAGTACATAATGTATTTTTCCATATTCGACAAGGAATGCTCTCTAAGATTAGATTATAGTTCCAGACTTATATATTATGTCCACTATTTTATAACAACTGATGCTGAAAGTTGTACTAAAAGGTATATATGATTGCAGATTCAACTAAGAAAAACAAAAAAAGACAGTGATGACAGGGAAGCGAACATATACATATTTATTCGGCTATGTATCTATTTTATATTATTATTATTATTTATTTATTTATTTATTTATTTATTTATTTATTTATTTATTCAGTCACCGTAATCTTTATATTTTTTATATGTATCTATCATCTTATTTATCTCTTTTATGATTACTTTTGCCTTGTGACCTTACTCAGATCTGCAGACAGCTGATAACATAATGCTTTTGAGTGTCTCTGGTAACCTTGTCAGTTATTGAGGTCTGATACACAGTGAACTCTCCCATCACCATAAGCCAGATGAAATCTGTGAAAATGCTTTGCCTCATATACATTATATTACGATATATTACATAATATCATATCATATGATCCTATATCATAAAGCCAACAAATGTGTCTGGCCTACCAAATCTGAGCCAATTAAAAAGAAAAAAAAATTACAATTTTACATTATTTTACAGTATCTGCATTTGTTACAGGTGGATCGATGAGGACATTGGAGATTATAGGAGTGACGAGGAGGATGCTGACATAGAACGGTTCAAGTAAGTTGCAGTGGGTTCCTGAGCAACAAAAAGAAAGGGGACAAGAACAAAATTGCTGTTTGATTTAACGAAATATATTTTAAGTGAAGATTAACAAAATGAAAGCACAGGAAGGGAAAGAACAGAAAAGAAGGCCTAAGCGCACATTGGATGAATTGAAAAGAAAGTAAGCATCGGTAAGTAACAAAGCAGAAATACGGAGGAAAGCTGCAATAGTTCAGAGTGATTTGGAAATATTTGTGCAGTCAGAGGCTGCAGTGAGAGGAAATATCAGATGGATAGAGGAAGGAGAAAAGGCTAGTGCATGTTTCTTAGGTCTGGAGAAAGCTTGAAAAGGCAAAATGTAATAACCACTTTACAAACAGATAACGGCGAAGCTTGCACTCAAATGGAAGTTAAGACAGAAATCTACAAATAGTATTCAAAACTTTACACCAAACAAGGAGGTGTTGAGACATCATGATATGTTTCACCATGACCTGGTAGTTCCAAAAGTAACTGAGGAGCAAAATTATATTTGTGAGCATGAAATCACCACGGAGGAGGTCGGCAGACGTTTGAAAGAGATAAGAAATAATTCAGCACCAGGTACTAACGGATTTATCACATAATTCTGTAAAAAAAAAAAAAATGGAACGAGCTGAAAGACGACCTAATAAAATGTTATAGATATAGTCAAGATACAGGTACATTGCCTTGCTCACAGAAGATTGGAGTTATTACTTTGGTACACAAAGGAACGGAATTGCCCAAAAATGTATTAGATAACTTGAGACCCATTTCTGTAACTAATGTAGATTATAAAATAATTACCAAAGTACTAGTAGAGAGACTGAAACAAGTTATTTCTTTTCTAATACCAAACACCCAATATGGTTTCACGAAAGGGCGCAATGCAGCATAATTACTGAGGCAGGTAGACAATATTGTAGAGCTGCATGGAAGATCTCAGAACACAGGGTATGCTCTTAGTATCGATTATAGCAAATGCTTTGACCGTGTATCACTCAAATATATGATTTATGCCTAAAAAACATTTGGATTCAAGGAAATCTCATAAAATGGATCGAGACGATAATGCATGATGCCAAAAACTGTATAAACAACGGTCGATGGCTTACAGACTTCTTTACTCTGGAGCAAGGCATCAGGCGGGGCTGTCCTTGCTCGCCATTAATCTATCTGTTAGTAGCTGAATTATTTTCATTAAGATAAAGCAAATAAACCGAATAAGTGGCATAAATATTCCAGGAATCTAAGAACCGATCGAAATCTCTTTTATGATTACTCTTTGCCTTGTGACCTTACTCAGGTCTGCAGACAGCTGAAAACATGAGGCTTGTAAGTGTCTCTTGTAACCAAGACCTGCAATATTGTTGAGGTCCGATACACAGTGAACTCTCCATTACCATAAGCCAGATGACATCAGTGAAAATGCTTTGCCTCATATCATATTATATTATATTATATTATATTATATTATATTATATTATATTATATTATATTATATTATATCATATCATATGATCCTATATCATATAGCCAACAGAAATGTGTTTGGCCTACCAAATCTGAGCCAATTAAAAAGAGAAAAAAACTAATTATAATTTTACATTATTTTATAGTATTAGCATTTGTTACAGGTGGATCGATGAGGACAGTGGAGATAGTAGGAGTGAAGAGGAGGACGCTGATGTAAAACAGATCACGTAAGTTGCAGAAAAGAAAGGGGACAAGGACAAACTTGCTGTATGATGTTTTAAAAAAATTATTTTCCGTGAAGATTAACTTGTTGCAAACAGTAGAAGGTGGCTGGCTGTGAAGATATATTTTTCGTTAACTCTACTTGACGATAAGTAGGCATATTTCTAAAGAAATCTAAACTAGATCACAGAACTGTGATAAAACACATTTTGGCAATCCTTATTTGTTTTAACAGAGAAACATTATGATGGTGTCCAAACAGCACTGGGTTGAAACTGCTATCATATGGGTTAATAAGACAGCCAAGAGAAAATATGAGATGAGGCCGGAGAAATATCTTTACAAATGAGATCATATAATCATATCGTATAACTATAACGTTACATTATTTTACAGTATCTGATTTTGTTACAGGGGGATCAATAAGGATTTGGACGGTGGAGATAATAAGAATGAAGAGGGGCATGCTGACATAAAACAGAACACGTAAGTTGCAGTGGGTTCCTGAGAGACAAAAAGAAAGGGGACAAGGACTAACGCTATATGATTTTTAAAAAAATATTCTCCGTGAAGACTGACTTTTTGAAAACAGTTGAATGTGGCTAGAGGAAATGTGACTTATGTAAATGTTTCATAATATGTGGTGAATGTCCTATCTGGTTTTTATGCAAAAAGTATAATATACAAGGGGGAAAATTGGATTGGAAAGTAAGTGGAGACAAATCCCAACATTAACAACAACAACAACAAAAAAGGAAAATCTGTTTAATTCAAAATATCCCCAGAAATCATTATAGTGTGAAATTTGTCATTGCTATATTCTTTTCATTAGGCATCTTCTGTCCAGTTTAAAACAGAAAAAAGAAATTAATACTGTAGCACACGACTTCCAAAGTGAGTGCCCCAAACCATTAGTATCAACATTAGTTTTTCTGCACATATATAAGCTTAAATAATTATGTCACCTGCTGGGATGTTGATACGTTTATCCATCTGTCTAATCGTATGTCAGTTTTTTGCTGATTTTCTTTTCCTGTTTGTCTGTCTGTCTCTCTGTCTCTCTGTCTGTCTGTCTTATTTATTTGTTTATGTATTTATTTATTTGTAATGTCTGTCTGTCTGTCTGAATGCCAGTCCATTTGTCTGCGTATGAACTGTCCAATGGTAGCTATATGCTTATAATTTGTTACAGTGTTACATTTGCATAAAACTTATCATGCTAAAAACAAACACTTGTGGATTACCATTTTCTATACAATTTTTGTGAAGCCTTTGAAAATTGTAAATGAAATTATTTCGCGGGAAATAATTTCCACGAGTGAAGCTTAACTTGCAAAATTCGCAAAAAAGTAGATCATTACTAGAAAAAAAATACTTATAAACCTGCTGCAGAAACTTCCACGAAAATCAATGAATCAGTGCCTTCTTTTGCCCCTCCCTTCCTTCTCTCCCCCACACAGTTCACAGTACAGTTTCGAAACCTTATTCTAAAATTTTATGATCTTCTCAATCCATGGCCTGAGCAAGTATGAATGTAAAAGCAACACCAACAGTTTATGTGTTAGTTAGTAAGGAGACATACGTACTAAATTGTGGTTTATGAAAAGGAAAACTTTTTTCTTGTGGAAAGGTAGTGGGGGGAGGGAATATTTCTTTGTTTATCCGTTCATTTCTTTTGCTAAAGTATGTACCCCACAATGATTATATTAGCCTTAACTCACTCACTACTGGACTATTTTTTCAGCTTAGAAACGTCAAATGCTGAGGAGTTTTTGGTGTTTTAAAAATTCATTAAAAAATGTTCCATTCATCCCGTCTCATTCAAATTTTGACATAAATGAAAACAGACAATGCAAATATGACATAAACAGAACTGCTCTAGCTGCACTTGTTTTCTCGTAATAAAGTTTAAAAAAATGAAATATATTTTAATTTTCGAAAAATTTCTGAAACTGAAATTATATCCAAATAATGATGAAATTTTGACAAAGAATTGCTGTTGTTTGTGTTATTATTTGATGATTATCTAGATCATTGTTTACAGTGCTAAAATATTCATTTCTATCAAACACTTCAAAAAGATTTGACCGAACAGGCTTTTCTTTTTATTCCATGATATACTATCAAGCAGAATCTTCAGTTGTTGTGGGTTTTTTTTTTGTTAAATAGTTATAACTTACAAAGTTAAAACCTTACTTCCGCCAAATTAAAAACGAAAAAAAAAAATAAGTGGCCACGGAAGCGTAAGAGACGGATGCCACAATTCTCGTGGCATCAGCAACAAGTGAGTTAATGGCATTATATTTTTCAGTATGATCCGTACAGTTTCCATTGTTTGTGTTTTTTGTTTTTTTTTCCTTAAGTGGAATGTATAAAAAAGTATATGTATAAAAAGTATGTGCATAATAACACAGTTACACTTCAGAATCATGTGAAATACCTACAGTTCTCTCAAACCAAAAGACAGTCTTTTACTGTTCAGCTCGACTTGTGATTGCCTTTCACTGTAAAGTCATTGTAGTTTCAATTAGAGAGCCTTTACCTTATATACCCAATCGAAGTCAGTTAATGACCTATTCGACCATGTCAAACAAAATACAAAGCTGAATACCATGCTATATACAAAGTTTATTTGTTTAGAAAAGTGAAACATAATCAATAACTATCCNTGAAAATAGAAATGTTGACGGAAGACCCAGACTACTTGACAAGTTCCAGCTTAATAATATAATATGAAGGATTACTGGACGTTCAGTTGCAGTTTCTGTTTATCACCTGCATTGATTATTTTGTGGAAAATATACATTAATACATGAACGTATTATCAACCAGGAAGGCAAACATTTCCATCCCAGCCTTGCTGGTTTTCGGCGGAGGTGCAGAGAAACTGATGGAAGTAGAGGTAAGAAGAAGTGATTTGTCATGGATGCGGACAGTTAGAAAAATATATTACAGATACAAACAACAACGCCCTCTCTCTCTCTCTCTCTGTCTCTCTCTGTCTCTCTCTGTCTCTCTCTCTGTCTCTCTCTCTCTCTCTCTCTCTCTCTCTCTCTCTCTCTCTCTNCTCTCTCTCTCTCTCTCTCTCGGCCGTGTTTAGCTTTTTTTTTTTTGTCACCCCTGATTTCTTCTAGACTCTTATCCCATCACTTTCCTTTCTCATTTTTATTCCCAGCCTTCTACTTCTTTCCTCTTTCTCTCTCTCTCTCTCTCTCTAACACACTCCATCCCTGTAATTGTGCTCACCCAACTCGTACCAGGAACCACCTCATTCTCCTCTTTGATCATGAAGACTGGTTCCTCCTTTAAAAAATACAAAACGTTTCACGGGTATTCGAAAGAATGCTCCCGTGGTCATCTGTGACTAACACAAGGATATCAATATAATTTTGGCGTCGATGTGCCCGTATTTTTCACCGGCTCCTGGAAGCCTATAGATTGATTTATGATTAGTGACGCGAATAACGCCGCTCCTAAGCACAGAAATCGTTGACTGAGATGATGGTTAACTATTAGTCAAATTATGTCCAGTTATGCAGTATCTAAATTATCTGAAAGTGCTCCTCAAGCAAACGATAATGTTATACTCGTATTCTCAGAATTATAGGTAAGTGAAAGCTGAGCTCACTAAACTATACAGCAAACAGGTCTGCATACATTAATAAATCGACTCAAAAGGGTGTCAAACAGTGCTCCTTTTATCAAATTATTTATCCTGCCTTTTCTAAGATTACAGCTTGCGATCAAAGTCGGGCAGTTGTTTACAGTCTTTACAAAAGACATGTCGATTATATAAAAGTAAAGCATATTGTTGAGCACTGTTAATACATAGTTTTTCAATGTGGTTAACTGTCTTCGCATATCGAGTGCTAGCTTGCCTCTGGCTTTTTGATGTCACGCCTCTGCCCCGCGCTAAAGACTGAAAAAAAAAGGGAGGTATAAACTGGTCTAGAGGGGTACAGTTTAGCTTAGCCCAGATTATACATTGGCGATGAAAATGGCCTAGGCTGTTGTACATTTCGGGGTATACTTTGGGTTGGAGATATTCATTTTAGCCTGTTACACTGGCATGTTTTTTTAATAGAGTGACTTTACCACTTCTTCTATCTGTCATGGAGCTACCACTTCCTAATAGTATCCATGGTGCTGACAGTTTGAGATTCAAATGGTATGAGTATTTTGGTATTTCTCATTTTGTTTTCTTTTTAGGTGAAGACAGAAGTTACAATATTGGTAAAAAGCGTTGTTAACTACCCGACTAAGGGTCAGGAACTGGTGATACTTGGTCTTCAACATAACGTCATGAAAGCCACGAACATGATCAGAGACCTTATGTCCGATGCAGACTATGGGACTGACGAACCCGAATTAATGACATAATCTCTCACAGATATGTGTATGTGCCTATGGTTTATGTTACATGGGTCATTTCTTGAAACGTGGTCAGTCAGTGACCAGAAACAGATGATTTGTAAAAAGTGGTTGATGATCTTAGATTAATGAAATGAGTTATACAATAAGGTCATTGTGATTTTTTCGGGTATTTTTTGCTTGTTTGTTTGTTTTATATGAAATTCGCTCTACTCGGCGTAGTAGCATGTAACTTGTATTTGCAATACCGTTGGTGCAATTCAGTCATCAAATTTATTATTATTATTGTCACTGCCACAATAATTATTTTATCTTAGAGATCCCAGCATTCAATATTGATACTTTTAACATGACTTATAGCTCTCTTAAGTGTGAAAAACGTGGGAGAGTATGAAAATCAGGTAGAATTTTATCCATATTCATTGAGTAAGTTTATGTCATTTTGTTGGCCCTCATCTAATTATTGGCTCTCTAATTGGTATTTTTTAACAGAATGTATTTCTGAAAGACTTTAGCCAAGGAAATGATAACAGATTAATAAGAAGCAGTTTCAAGGCATAGATATAACTGTCTAATGGGTTTTGAACACGAAGAAAATACTGGGGTAATACACGCATTAATTAATATAATATCTACTATTGCTAGTAGTAGATCAGTGAAGAGCGACCTTACTGTAAGAATATGAATATTTCATGGCCATGTTTACAACAGTTTATACCTGGGCTTCACTTCATCAAAATGTATTTCCCAATATGTAAAAGTGAACTAAGAGTATAATGTAAGCTCTCTCCTACCCACCCCCNCCACACACACACACACCTACTCTAAACAAACACACACAAAACCCACCTTTTTCTGCCCCGTGAGGAATTCTCTTTACTGTGCCATACCATGTGATGTATTTTGTTCATGAGACTTCTTGTATCCATTAAGCTCAAGTATTTTGATAGAGTATTTAAAATGAGGAATTTCAGGCTGACAAAGTGTTGCTCTATAACTGTACATCACCCCCACTCATGTCTGTTTTTGTAACAGTGTCAAATATAGTTACATTGTATCATGATGATCTAGGCCCGTTGTATGTTATGGAATGAGGAAAATATGTTCATAAATCCCCTCAAAATGCAACCAAGGATTAAAAAGGAGACATTTTATGATAGACAGCTGTGACATGTATGAGTATTTTATGCAAGAATGTTACAGTAAAATCGTACTTGAAATACCGATACGATGTGTTTTATGCCATTTTCTATTTAATGCACCAACAGGGACTCTAGGTCTGAAAGATGATCTTACAAGACTAAACATGAGTGAAAATGCTGAATGCCAGAGTTGTGATTAGGATATGAAAGAAGGTATTGTACATATGCTTTTTGAATGTAAACAGTATGAAGATCTAAGGGGAAACTTTCATTAAGAACTACCGATTTTACACATATTATATGAATGTGAGAGTGTAGGCTTATCTAACAAATTTTTACAGTTGTCCATTTTCACTGAATCCATTCTCTTATTAGACTTAGAGCCTTGTGTTAATAATTTCATGTGTCAGTTGGACAGCCTGACGAAAAAGTTCATATATTTGTTGCAGGATACTATTTTGAATGTCTTTGCGAGACAGATACTCTGTAAAGAACACTTTGAAATGAAAATAAAGATATGTATTATACATCTCTATGTATATAGATACCTTAAAGACTTGGATTCTATTGCATGTCGGACATTTCGCTGTTAGCCCCGAACGTAAACTTTCTTTTTTGTATCGTAATTAAGCTTCCTAAACAAGTATTTGCGAAGGTGTGAGGTTAGTAACTGCAATGGTCTGTAATAATACTTTATGCATTCTTTTAAATTTTCTATAGATACTGCGATATCCTCCCATTCTAATTCATTTAGTGTCACTTTCCTATTTACATTTAGTTTGCAGTTAAAGACAGCTTTGGCACATTTATATTTGTAGTGACAATTGTTTTCAATGATATGTTACTTATATCACTTTACACACTGTTGGTATGTAAAATAGCTGGTCTTATTATTAGGTGCCAGATGATTGTGGCAAAGTCTTTGTGACTAATGTTGCATTTTTTTTTTGTTGAAATGTTTTTTCATTGCCCTTATTTTCTAATTTATTATATCCCTTCCAATGTGAGATTTGAAATGATGCGCTTAACGTTCATGAGACCAAAATCCCTAAATAAATATATTCCTGACATTCTTGTAGCATTAGATTTCCTGACTTCCACTTCCTTTCTTTGTTCAGTCACTGTCCAAATATCATTACCTTTGAATGTTTGGGGGGTTGAAGTTAAGTGCCCTTTTTCTCTGATAATTTATTTGTACGTCTAACATTTTTTTGTAAATTGCACCTCTTAATCCGAAATTAGGTCTATGCCATCGGCAAACCATAGAGAAGTTATTATTTATTTTCGTCCATTTTAAATCCTAATTTTTTCCCCAATTTTCATATCAGTCATATATTTGAGTAGAATGGCGCAGAGTACTGGCAAACCAGGATATCCCTGCTTTAGACCTTTCTCATGTCAAAAAATTTCATGCAGCACTTGCCAAAAGATGATGTATCTATTAAAGATTACACTGGTCAACTAAAAAGTTTGGTTTTTTTCCCCCTCTGTTTTGATTAAATATATGAATTCTGTATAATTCGAGGGCACTGATTTCAAATACGGAGTCGGAATTTAATTTCAATGGTACAGTTTTCAACAAATTGTAATTCTTTATTTTGTTAATACATAAAATAAAATGTAAACTGTTCCCTGCCATTTCCCTCCAACCCTACACCCCCACTCCCCCCCCCCCCCCCCCCC
>JAWQUT010000709.1:245539-266185 GCA_033807755.1 Ellobium chinense
GGGGGGGGGTCGCGTCTACCAGTCTATTAGTATATAATCAGTACGATATTTCTCTAAGATTAATGATCACATACGAGAAGATTTCGTCGAAATACGTGTTTTCTCCTAATGTAAATACCTGAACCAATCGGATGAATCCTTCCACACGCTGCACCCACATGAGGGTTGAGCTTCAACCTGTCAATCAAAAGTCCTAAAGCATCTGGTTGGAAGTCCACGTCTCCATCAAGAGCCAATAGGAATGTATTTTGAGCACGAACCATGATATCACTGTCTGAGTTTGACATCAGTTGATAAGCCAGGAAATAGTAGAGGTACATGACCTGCAGTGGAGTGAGAAACATGGTCATTTGAACAGCCAGATATATCACTCCTCATACTGGTTTGAAATTTAGTAAGAACCTCGCGAACTCGAATGTCGAGGGCCGTTCTTCTTCTTCTTCACATTTCCAATGACCGGATGTTAGATGCGTTCACTTTCTCACCGCGATTAGGGCGCAGGAACCACAATGTACCCTTGGTATAGAAATATAGAGTAAAAAACAGGAGCTGTAGCTTTACAGAGAATGAACGTGTTAACTGTGAGGTGCTACTGTAGAACATTATACTGATCACGATTATCATAACAGTCATGTTTATTATCATAGGCTTTTTGTATGTGGGAGCAGGAGGAAATGAAAGAACCGTTTGAAAATTCGCACGGAACTTTCACTTTCGCAGGAACTAACTTTGGCGTGTCAGGTACAGCTCGAAAAATTCGCCAACCTAGATTTATGCGAAAAAAAAATGCTACTACAGTGGCCTAGTTAGATATTTTTGCTCACGGGCTCCATTAAATATTTCTCTATGATACCATCAGTTTCGAAAACAAGTAGACCAACTTAAAACTATTTCTCTGTCTGCCTCTCTTAGACTCATTGTTGTCTACGCCACCTCTGTCCCGCAAAGTGTCCAGTATACGGTATCTATAATTATATATAAAGATGAACAAGGGAGTTTGCGTTTCTCTACTCTCTGCTATTGTAGGTCGTGGAAGATTCAGATTTTCAGGATGCAGTAAGGACTTTACTGTTTCATAGTCGGGTAAAATCGGCAACATACCACTTCTCTGAGTTTCCCTTCTTTATAATTATTATTGCCCTTCGCTGTCCAACTTTTTCATAGTGTTCGACTAAGATACGTTTCGGTGCGTCGGGTATACCGCAGCTTCTAGAGTGTGATCTGTCTCTCGCGCTTTGATAATGGGTCGTGTAGACCACGATCAGTATCCATACTCTGTGAATTCAATCTCAGTCATGTTGGTCCCATTCCATTCGTAGAACGTGGAATTAGTCTTAGTTTGAAATCAAAGTCCAGATCTACGGAACATCGCTGCGTTATCCGATCGTTAAAGTAGAGAGGCAAGTTTCGCCTACAAATTGCCGTGGACACTGACTAGACACAGATGGATTTCCTTTTATGTTCCAGATACTGAGCGTTTTAAATATTAAATGTCTTTACTGTAACGTTCGGGGACACAGTCAAGTAATGATCCAATAGTTTCTGTGTCTATGAACTGTTTTGTACGTGAATTTGGNGGGGGGGGGGGGAGATCCCTTTCCTTTGCGAACCGTGCGGTTGAAATCAACTTAGTATGTATAATATCTCTCTATTTATTATTCCTCCTTTTTATTCTTCGGGCGTATACTTTTATACATTTGAATTGCTCTGTCTAAACCCTATCTAATCTTCAATTTTGACCAGCAGAGCCCCCCCCCNGTGCTGTTGAATTCAACTTAGTATGTATAATATCTCTCCATGTATTATGCCTCCTTTTGATACCTCTGGCGTATACTTTTATACATTTGACTTACTCTATCTAAACCCTATCTAATCTCCAGTTTTGACCAGCAGATCCCCCCCCCCCCNTTCCACCTCACCCTCCTCTCCCTTCCTCCAACCACTCCCCTGCTTCACACCTGACTCCATCGCTTTCTGTGGCGAATCTGTGCCTTGTCCTTCAGGTGAGCTGTCAGTGTGTTGCCACCTGGCAAAATCCAGACCAGACGTCCACCATATGGAGTCTCCACCATCATTGGCTTAGGAATGTTCATCTCAGTGCCATGTTCAGAACTGAGGAGTTATATTAATATTCACACAGTGCTGCATGAACTATAATATAGTTTCGGATATATATACACATGTTCATACAATACAAATCGAAATTGACTACAAAAGTATCCTCACTCATACTTCCTACATCTATCGGCAAATGAGGACTGCAGTCTTTCATGAGACGCATATGAATGTCATTACTTCGCCATCTGTATCTCATGCAGTTTGACCTATCACTGTGTGTATGTGTTGTGGGTGTGTGTGTGTGTGTGTGTGTGTGTGAGAGAGAGAGAGAGAGAGAGAGAGAGAGAGAGAGAGAGAAATCTTGAATTATGAATTACAGACACCAAGATGTCTTAGACTGTTAATTTCTTTTGTAAATAACGAAATGTGTGGCTATTTTGAATTCGTCGATTCGAAAAGTAGTTCTGCGCCAATTCACGTTCGGCTTATTCGATGCATTCGGGCCAACTTTTGTTGTCCGCAATAGTGTTAGTTGCAAGAAAACCTGTGCCACATATCTGCCTCTCAGGCACTGGCATCCCATCCGGAGAATGGGTACTTAAAGAGTAAGGTGAAAAATGTATAGTATCGACTGGAGATCAAAGATACAAAACCTTAGTTCGTCCCGGTCATAAGTGACTGACCAATCACACCGACGTTAAGTTTACGTGGAAACAAAAATATTGTTTCACTATATTACAAATGTTCTTTACAGATATCCGATATTTATAAACATTTAAAGGGAAGTAACTAACCAATCACACTGAAGCCAATTATAATTGAAGCGACAACATTGTTTCATTCGATATCCATGTTTCCTACAAAGCGTTCACATAATTATATTAAAGCCTTTAAGGGATAACACATTTATTTCAGAATGTGAGCTGGGCAGAGATACTGTGATTTCCTCTTTTGATTATGAGCTCTGGAAGATGTTCTCCCTTCTTTCCACATCCTCCCCCGACTTGACGCCGTTGATAAAACCGTCTACACACAGATTTGAAACCATAGATGGATACCGCCATGTTGCCGAGCTCTCTCTTCCGGTCTACCAAACTAGTGGGCACAGCAAAAAATATACCCCTGGAGAAAACTATGAAGATACTTACTCTGTTGCCTCTGGCACCAGTCGGACGAGCATCTTCACCCAGTCATTGACATCATATCTTTTCTCTCCCTCGTCATGTTCCTCGAAAGCGTCGTCAAAGAAGATGTGGGCTGTCGGGATAGCGTAATGGGTTAGCCTCGCATAATCTGAGCGCGCCAATTGTGTCGCATTTCTAAACTTTATTGTTCCGTTCATGGTACACTAAGGTTGATTTCAAGATACTTATGACAAAAGGTCTTAGATGCCAGACTGAGGGGACCAGACACTGCAAGTTAGTGCTGAAGAATTGTGAGAAAGATTTCACTTCAAGGAATGGAAATGTGAATGTGAGTATTAAAAACTCCTACAGCCAACTGAAGTAAGCAAAATAAGATAGAAAGGTAGAGAAAAAGCGAGAAAAGCTAGCAAACGACTGGTGTAGACCCATACATAAACTGTCGGGACCAATCATCGGTTTGTATAACTCGCTTTTTGACGTCATGCAGAAAGATTTTAACGGACGGGGAGCGCAGGATAAAAGAACATTTCGACATTCCCGCGGTGTTTTGTCAGAAACTGTCAGGCCCAAGGAGAAATATACGCCGTTTAAATTTTATATTTTAAAAAAAAAATATAGATTGTGAAACAACTAACTACTCCTGTCCCTTTAATATGTGATTATGCTAGAACTGTCCTTTTATTTTTATTTTTTTAAGCACAATATGTTCATTTACAGCGTCAGGATAAAAGCACATAAGTAAAGGCCATATATGTGATGTCACTGACAAGACCAAGGCAGATGATAATTATATACTTTATATGCTACGTACCTTCAAATTCATAATATTTCGTTTCTTCCTTAAGCGTTTTCACTGCAAGTCTTCGGGCACACTGGTCAGCATCGAGCCGAACAATAGAGCGGAGCACCTGTAAGGAGGAAGATCTTGGGCAAGACGAAGCTCTAGTAGTATAGCTCTAGTAGTATAGAGCTCGCGCATTACCGATGACATTTTTTTTTAACCACCATAAGGATGACATTAGTGCTGTGTGCATCCTTTGTAGCGTTCAGCATGCAGAGTCCATGTAATTCTCATGATGATAATAGAGCTTGCGCATCAACATCGGGATCCCTTACACTTTAACAATTACGTTGAGTCTGCATGTTCAACGCTACAAAAGATGCCTCCAGCACCAGCGTACTAATGTAATATTCTTACGGCGGTAAGCGATTCTGTCATTATTGTGCAAGCTCTCAAACAATGCGCGGGCTCTCAGTGGAAACTGTAATGAACCTTGAAGAATAGCAAAATAAAATATTTTCTAATTAACCCGTAGGTATTCCTGTTTCAAATTCATAAAATCTTGAGCATCATGTTCATGGTATATAGACAGAACTAGAACATTCTGCACAATGACTTGCAACAAATAAAAAAAAAAAAACTCGCAGGTTCCAACAGTGTGCAATGTTGTTTTGTACCTTGTCCACTTACGTTCGCAAAACCAGATCGTCTTGCTAGAGGTGACGGTGTGCCGTGCAGCTTATGGTTTTTTTTTTCGGCATAAGATGAACATTATCAAATCTCAGGGTGGAGTGTTCATCTCCGTTTGGGTGATATACTTCGTTGTGTTTCTGAAAGAGGCGCTTAGGCTTAAGCCTCTTTTTTTTTTTTTCGTTGGAAAATCAAAATATTGGCATCACACAAAAGTTTAATGTGCCTATGGCGTACTTTCATATGGTGAAAAAGCATTGACCTAGCCTTAGTCTATTCAGAGATGTAGTTGATGAAATGGCAAAGGGTTATCCCATGCGATGACCAAAAAAAAAAATCTGAGAAAAATATGCTTGAAGAATGACTTTAAGTTATTTCATTTATCCATTATACTTTACAAAAATGCAAATCGATCCGCAGTTTTTGAGCATTTACCTAAAAAAAAATTTAAAATGTGTGTGTTTATGCGTGATTTTCCTCTTGATTTTTGCAATAAATGATAATAATAATAATATAAAAAACAGGATGCCGGATGCTCCTATTCATCTTCAAAGGCTGACTTCTCATTTGTGTAGCAACGTAAGCCTCATTTTGTCTGGCTCAAAGACATAACTAGAGGATATGTAATGAATGTTTGACTGATATGATATTTATGAAATGAGTTACGTAATTATCGTAAGCTCGCAATTGCAATACATGTATAACTTATTTCCTAAATCTGATATCAAACAAACACGAATTTCAGATTCTTTTTATCTTACTAATAAAAAAAAATAACTTTTAATCGTAAAAAGGACCCTTAAGTGGCCCTCACCCTGTTTGAACATATCAATTACAACTGAACTGAATCAACTACACAGTTACGCGACACAATGTAAATCCAAGAAGCTGACAGTCATCGATGAAACTTTAGACCACAGAAACACTCTGACAGTTCAAGTACTTTTAATTCAAATGTTTAACTGAACCTGAAACCTGAAGAGAACGATGACAAGAGATAAGAAAGACAGTCTGAAATAATGTTTTTAAAAATCTCGACAGAGGGAACCCCACGGCAGTGAAAATAGTTACAACAGAAACGACGTCACATATTTACACGCCTAGAGGTTCCAATGCTTCCAATTAAAGCAGATCAAATTTATGTAACACTTTTATGTCATTGAAAATAGGTCCCGTTTATATGATAACAATATTTATTAATTACAAATGAACTTAGAACAACATCATTCCTAATCACCGCAGGAAAACGATCTGGTCCGGGTAACTCTAAAGTCATGGACTCACTTACACCTGGAAGAAGTGAGGATCGAAATCTAAGGCCTTTTTCCGGGAACACAAAGACGTTAATCACCCAGTCGGAGCTGAACCCAAAATCCTTAGATTTGACAGTCTTCATGTAATGACAATAACGCATAATAAGTTACATGGCCACATCATTATTAATGTATATAGCCCGTTCACAAATTCAGTGTACAATGGTAGTGATTGTAGAAGAAGAAGAGGAAGTAGTACTAGTAGTGGTAGTAGTAGTAGTAGTAGTGGTAGTAGTAGTAATAGTAGTAGTAGTAGTAGTAGTAGTGGTAGTAGTAGTATACCTGTTTCATTTCATTCTCCGTCTCATGCCACATAGTAGCACAGATGTACACACGAGGTGTGTAGTCTGTACTCAGATGAGATGTGTCAGAGAGATCAAACTCCTTGTCGTCCTCTTCAAGATGTTCCACATTGACCCATGGTGCTTGGATAATCTGAACAAGAAATTGCATATGAACCGATTATGTCTAAGAAGTCTTTGTTTAATATCAAGTTCTTGCAATGCGCAGGGATGGATCCAACAAACATGGGGGGTCGGGGGATCTCTACATTATCGATCCCCCCCTGAGTATCGGAAAACAATATGCTACCTCTGTACTATGCTACTATAATAATACATGTACAATAACTATACTATTATAGTACTAGTATTAGGGCTACACTCCCTTTTTCATAACATTTAATGTTACAGACTACTAATTGGATGAAACTTGGGTTTGATCATATGCATTAGGAAGACAGTTATGGAAAATGGGCCCTAGAATTATGTACCTGCCTACCAATAAGTTTGCATTTTCTCCGAATTCTGTAAATCAAACCTGAAGTTTGGGTCATTTACTTCGGTTGCTGTGCGGCTCTCTGTGCGGAGCATTTGTCGTTAAAGAAAACTAGTCAGCTTGTATACGCCTTTCGATGTATCGGTTCGTAGTTCGAAAAAGAAATGAAAGACCTATATTATTATTTTAAACATACTTTTTAACAAGCTCATTGAATCCTGCAAACCATTAAAGACGGCAAAATAAGACAATTTGGAGGCCCGTCAAAGATTAAATGAAATGAACTAAGAATTTTTATTGACTATAAGATAAAAACGAGAAACGAAATTTTAAAATGCCCAAATTTTCGGACGGTAGTCCTTCATCAGGGGCAAAAAGTGAAAAGGCAAGACGACATTAAAGATGACTTAGACACTGTGAAATTTCTTGAAAAATGACCAAACGGAAAACAGTTTATTGGCTTAAAGAGGCAAAACGGATTAGGTTTCTGTAATCTTTATATACACATTATGTCAAGGACACAGCTAAGTACTGAGTGGTAAAGGATAACATTTGTAAGCTGTATTAGGATGAGCACTCGGTTGATGGCATTGTCATTATTGTTGGAGCCTAGATGTTTATTCAAATTCTTGCGTCTAATAGGCTGGCAACATCCGACTTCAGCGGTTGAGGTTTGTACTCTGAATTCTTCCTCTCATAATCAAACTACTTTCCAGAACTGCTGACTGACAACGGGGGAGTTCAAATCCATCGAATTCCCTCACCCTGGCTTTAACTCCGCATTCGAATTTAATGGTCTGGATTCGAATCCCTTGACTCACAGGAAATCAATAGGGGAAAACAGTTCGGTTTACAAGAAATCTCTATATCATATTAAAATAATGGTCTCAGTCCAGATGTAGAGACCTTTTAGCGTTATTCAAGATGAAAGTACACTGTTAAAGACCCTGGAGATGATGTTCATGTCTCTCTAAGAAGTACAAGCGCAGTATTCATGTTAAAAATCCCCCTCATCTCGTATTCAAATTCGAATTTGAAACCATCGAATCCTAGCTCTGGGTTCGAATCGGGATTCAAATCTTGTAGGATTAGAACCTGTAAAACCTTAATGACGACCTCTGCTTGTCCGGCGATTTAACGTATAGCTGGGAGTGAGCCGGTACAAGCCAGACAGAGGTATGATCCACTCGCTGGTGGGTACTAGAGGGCCCCACCTTCTCGCTGCTTTCTTGCCTGGCCTCTTTTCCTAGACCAACTAATCCGGCTTGGTTGAATTTACTAGAAGTAAAACTCCATCAGGCACAGCTCGAAGGATCTTTGAGGCAGCCCTCCTAACCAACTTCATAGTGGATGAATGTGGGAAGTGACTCATTGGCTATACAGGTCACGGTCATGGTTGGCCAGCAGATCACGGTGATTGGTTGAAAGCGAAGGCGTGCTTAGAAAACAAGGAAGTATCCAATCTAGGGGCGTAGCGTCAATGTAATCTATGAATCTGAGATTACCAACATGCAATATATTTGTCTGATACAATTTAATTAATCTTCAATGTTTTCTTAAATATTCAAGCATCACCTCCGTCTTATTTCACCACTGAGTCATGGAGCACTGGCAATATAATTTTGTCAACGTTAGCTATAATTATTTTCTCTGCTGATAATCTGACAACTTATACAGTCTTACAGATCCAACTTTCCCATAATCCCCAGTGCAATGCATTCAAAGGCAATGTAAAGCGAGAAACATTCCTAAAATAGTGGCCAATAATCTGAGAGAAAACAAATTGCTTAACCAATGTTTCTTTCACGCAAGACCTTTCCGCGCCACAACTTCCCGTGTTTTTTGTTCTTTCGGCGAAGAGATGTTGATGGCCTAGACAGTAACAGGACTGTCAGATTTGATTCTTTTGGAGCCAACTATCAAATGTTGTACATTTTAAAGGTTACTGACTCCCCCTCCCCCCTCCGCCACCGAACACACACACACACACACAAACACACACACACACACACACACACACACACACACACTCACTCACTCACACACACACACCACGCAAAAAGATAAAATGTCAGATCACCAAAAAATAAAAAAAAGGATCCTCGCTGTGCCCCTAATTCTATCAGTGAGTGGCTAGAGGTGTCACGTCACAACTATGCGTGATCTTAGTAAGCACTTCCATAGGAAACTCCTGGATTGACCACCATCAGCCTTAGCCTCTGAGAAGTAGCAAAGACAATGATACTAAATAAAAAGAAAAAGCAGCACCCAGATCAACAACAACAACAACGAACAGTAAAGACATTTGTACGAACCTTCTTCTCCTCCGGTACTTTGTCCCTTGCCCTGTGACACACTAGTGACGCCTCCAGTAAAACACCACAATACAGAGGTTTCACAAACAATCTGAAGATTGTCAAAAAGTATGAGTTGGCTTTAATAGTTAATCTTTCACAAATATATGAAGAAGACTATGATAAATATCCTGTGAAGTGCATACCAGGAAAAGTAGCAAACATAACCGGAAAGATCAGTACGGAAATCAAAGAAAGTAGAGATCTTAGGGGTTCCTGAAGGAATTCAAATTACTATGTAAAAAATAAAAACAATTCGTATATAATACTCAAAGTTATAACGTTATAATTTTTGTTCATACAGTTTCACTTTTCCTACAGTCATTCTCGACCGCAGTCTAGGATCAAAGATGGAACTCTGTGTGATGCCCGGAATTGCAGTTAATCTCACCTTAAGGGTCAGACTGATCCGAATCTGCATATGAGCTCAATCTGCTTATTAGGAAATTTGCATGTACATTGCTTTTACTCATCTTTTTAGTTTGTAAGGTTTGCCATTACATCACTTGTTAAAATCGGCAAAATATCACTTCTCTTTTTCTATCGCCTTACA
Organism: Ellobium chinense; assembly: GCA_033807755.1. Taxonomy (NCBI): domain Eukaryota; kingdom Metazoa; phylum Mollusca; class Gastropoda; order Ellobiida; family Ellobiidae; genus Ellobium; species Ellobium chinense. The sequence goes on from JAWQUT010000709.1 coordinate 255,211, forward strand.
ACCATCTGTCTAGTATATCGACAGGAACACTAGTCACATTTTTCCTGTGTTGTTATGCATAACTTACAGAAGATGAAGTAATACAAAAAGAAAAAGAAGAAGAAGAAGAAGAAGAAGAAGAAGAAGAAGAAGAAGAAGAAGAACAACAACGAAAACAACAACAACAACAAGAGATGGAGTTTTCGGGCAATTCGTAAGTTTTAACCGAGAGAATCTATGATTCGTAAAATTATCCGCTACCAACGATCGCTTAATAACGACACATAGCCGCAAGCGCCCCCTGTCGTATTACCGCCTTGTGTGAATTAGTCAAAATCCTCTCATTTATCTCTCAGCATGTTGAGAGTCCACTCTTGTACAGAAAATTAAATATTTTCACCCTATTCTCTTCTCTTGGTCATAATTATTAGCCCCTTATTTTAAAAACAGGTTCTGGTCTTTAGTTTTCTCTGAAATCAGTGGCAACATTTCCCGCCACGACATCAACAACAAGAACAACAACAACAACAGCAACAACAACATCAAAGCAATAACAGCAAAAACAATAGCAAGACCAGCAATAGCAACAAAAACAAACAAGTGGATTCTACCTGTGTGCATGTGCCATTCTTCGAGCTTGTGACCTCCAGATATGTCGCCCAATCAGAAGATAGGAAAGGATCACGCCGCTGCCGGCAGCCAACCAGAATTCTTTGTTGTAAACTTGCAGAAATGCCGACATGTTTTGTATGGGAGTCACCCATTGGAAGTTGCATCCTAGGAAATCACTGTGGACACCGAAAATGTTTATCACAAAAGTGGTCAAGTATAAGTCAGTGAAAGTCCGGTGAATTGCATACCATCAAGACTAAGCAAACGTAATTAGAAATGATATATTTTATAAGAAACGCAGTAGGGGCAGGATCCAAGGGGTGGCTAAAAAAAAATTAAACTACAATGTATACAGTACAGTCCTTCAAACTGCACTAAACACGGTTGGAATAACCCATTTTTTTTTTTTTTAATGAGAGACTGGAAAGTTCGGTACATTGTTTCAGAGGCAAGTGCTTTTTGTCATCAGGCAAATGTATGACTGTACAAGAATCATCTTTTAATTCCACAGTATACTCGACCACTTCCAATTTTTCTAGAACAACAAAATTTCCATGCGAAAGGCTGCACCATTTTCATTAAGATTTCCCAATTTGACTGCAATAACTTCAATGATTGACATACTTACCGTGGTTAAGAGAAATATACTAGAGCCGATGGCACTGGTTGACAGGGACAGGACAGGGATAGTTTTTGATGTACAGCCTAATACGTCCATATCATTGTTTATAATAATTTAAACCGTGTATTTTTCTTTTTTTCCTGACAGTGTCGGAGAATATACCGCTGGAATATCAGGATTTTCACATTTTTCGTGCTAACATGATGTGTGCTGCATGAGGTCAAAAAAATGGGATAGGCTCTTCTTGCTTTATGATGTCACGCAACCTGAATAATGGCGGCGTAACCAGGATAAAAAATCCATCCCTACATTTCAATGATGTTTTCTCAAAAAGAGTCAGGCGAAAGGAAATTGTACGCGGTTTAATATTTGTGAAAAAAAATAATGCAGATATTTTAGGCTGTGTAGAAAATATTTACACCTGTCCCTTTAAGAACGGATCTTAAATATTGAACTTCTTCAAACATGATTTTCATTGATGTCTAACTCAATTTATTCTAATAGTATTTTTTTTTAAAACTTTGGCATACAAATAAAAACATGTGCTGTATGTGAGGGTATGTGCTTTAAGTGTTCTAGGGAATTTATATATATATTTATAATATGTGACTATGAAATTTTGAAAAAAAAAAACAACAGAAGTCCTGGAAAGACCTTTACCTCTAGTAAACGATCGATTAGTGGCCTCTGCTGAAGAAAGTGATTATGTTATCTATTCAGAAATTGAGGAAGGATATGGATTCGTTTTTCTTAAATGTCGTGCTACCCAAGGCGAAAAGTTAAAGAGATACGTGGCATCTTCAGTGAAGATTTTCAGAGGTTTTTTTACCGATGCCTGTGAATGTTCGTGGTCTTTAATCATGGCAAAAAATGTTTAGTTAATGAATTCAGTGAACCAAGAAAATCATCTATTGTGTTACATTTTCTTATCTTAGCTGGGAAATGAGTAGCATATGGTTTTGTCTTCCTGCCTGTAACAGCAAGCCGCAGTTTGATTCTAGATTATCATATTTTTTTCATTGGTACTTAGCAAAGCGGAAGGACACTATGCTTAGAAGTGACTGAGGTACATACCTTTGGGCTCTTTAAAAGAGCACACACACACACACACACACACACACACACACACACACACACACACACACACACACACACACACACACACACAATGTTCCCTCTCATCCCAACCCCCTCATCCTTTCCCCTGCTCCAGAAAAAAAATGAGGAGAAAATTATAGCTAAATTAACACTTACGTGTTTGTGTTTTTCTCAGAGTATGACAGAAGCAAAACGGCAAAGGTAACCGGCGTGGACAGGGCCAAAGGAAGCGCAAAGCACAGGATTTGGGCCCTTACTTGGCAGGCGGCTACACAGACATTGTAACAGATAGCGCTAGCGATGATGCTGGTCAGGGCAAAGTAGAAGGCCTCGTATGCGCTGCAACTTTGGGCGTCAACGGGAATATCCGTTCCATCGAAGAGTGTTATGTCCCTGATGATACTGCACCCCGATGCACTCCTTGATAGGAAGAACAGAGCGTTCACACAGTCACCGCCTCCAGTTCCGAACATGGCGATGACGCCGATGAAAGTGATGATCATTTTCCAAAGTGAAGTTAAGAACTCAATTTTGACCTTGAGGGTTGCAGAAGGGATGGCAACGATACATGTTCAGTGTAAGAAAGATTATGGGTGAGTTAACAGCTCTCTCTGAGGTATCTATCTATCTATCTATCTATCTATCTATCTATCTATCTATCTATCTGTGTGTCTGTGTGTGTGTGTGTCTGTCTGTCCATCTGTCTAAAAATCACAAGCTCAAATTTGTGACATCGAGAACGCTACAAAGAAGTCACAGAGCACAGTCCAATATTCACAAAAAGACGTGCTATCATTTGCAATTGTGTTTCTTGGGTGTTTAGCGGGTGACTGGATGACGAATTTGAAGTAAAAATTCAAAAATGGCAACAACAGTTGGAAATGATCCCTCCCACTATATGAACTATGACCGACCTCGTGTGCGTGATTCTAATCTATGTTTAGCTCTTGCCAGCCGTCTCGCTAAGCCGTTTTGAACGACCGCGTTCTCTCATTGGCTGGCCTGATGCACACAGACTTTTTACGTAGTACGATGAGGTTTATGGCATAGCGGCAGCATAATAACCTACTAATCTATCTGCATAGAAAATTACATTTAAACTCCACAAAATGTGCACGAAGAATTGCAAAATTTCCATGCAAAAAGTGGTAAAATTTGCAAAATTGGCTTTGTCACTTTTTATTTTTTTTTTCCACGTTACATTGTTTACGACCGTCGCAAAGTTGTAGAAAACACATTTTCTGTGTTCCCGTTGACGCGGTACTGCCGCTGTAGCAGGAAAAGTGCACTGTTTGGTCAAAATCGGCAAAAGTTGTACCACATTTGTGGAAAATGCCTAAATTTGCGACCATCTGCAATATTGTGACCCCTTCCCCTCTCCAAAAAAAAAAAANATGTTCGGTAATTTGCCACCGCGAAAATCGGGGGGCGGGGGGAGGGGGGGGGAGGCAGACTAATACTCTTATGATATATATTTTTTAGTACCTGTTGTTGTAAACATTAACTAGCATATTTATAAAGATGGACTTGGGAGTCTGCCGCCCTCTGCTCTTCACTTTCCACCAACTGCAGGACGACCACACTTGAAATGTGAATAAGACGACGTTCTTGTCTGGCTATCTCATCTTGATCAGTTTATGGTCCAAGGGAAGCAACCATTAAAAAGACGAGTAGACTGATAAGACAGCCATTATTGCCTCCCATTATTGCTGTTAGTCTTTTTCACGGTTATGTCCCTTTAAGTCACGTAAAATCGACAAAAGATTATGTTCCCTGTTAGTCTAGTCTATAAGGGTAAAATCGTGCAAAATGATGATAAAAGCGTGTAAATTCGTATACAGGATCTTAAGGGCATTAGTAATCATTTGTGCTATAGAACCACACCGACAGATCATTAAAATGTTGAATTTGGAAGCCATCAGTTTTTCACTATATAACATATATTAAATCAGGGGACATAATCAATAAATAAGGAATTTTTTCTTATATGCGTCAATTAACTTGGGTGTATTTGTAAGCTCGTCTAAACGACTTTAGCAGTTGTTCTTCCTCTCCAAATGAATTTTTTAAGTTTTCTCAACAAAATCATGAAACGGTTAACCATAATAAACTAAAATTTGTGCGTAATTATGAAAGATTTTAGGTACTAACTCTTTCATACATAATGATTAATTTTGTACCCTCTCCTGCACAATATAAGGAGAACTAGACGAGTTTTACTTACATTTCATCATATAAATCATATCCGACAGCTTCCTCCACACTTACACAACGCTGTACAGGGCAGTCCAGAAGTCAGACATTTACACCTTCTGTCCTTGCAGGCCTTCTTGCATTTGCATTTAAGGAGTTCTTTTAAAGCTTTCGATGCCTCTGGCAGATTAGTCCAGTAGGGTAGAGGTGTTTCATTTTCAAGTCTCCGACCCTATTGCAAAGTAGATGGAACCTCTGCTTCCTTATCAAGACAGGCAGCCCACACATGTCCAGGTTGGTAACATGCTTTTTTGATATGCTGGAAAAGTGCATCTGTAGTTGGAGGAACTCAGTCGATTGCACGGCCTCTCTCAGCAAACAGAACTTTTCTGGCGACATTCACATGTTTATTAGTATAAGTTTTGTCGTACAACTGGACTGTAACGTGTTGTAATATTTGCTCATGATTTTTAATTACTTCACGCTGGGCAAGAGACAGTTCATTAAACGTCGTGCTGATTTGAAGATTGCTGTTCCATGCAGCCCAGGCCTTTCTTTTGCCAATTCCATGAAATGCCGATACCGAGTTACAGCCAGTGAACGCGTGGAAGAACAGGAGACCATTGGTATTTTTGGGGCCCTAAAAATGTTGCAATTTCATGGATGAAAGATTATTTAAATGTTGTCCTGTCCAGATTTGCTCGGCTTGAATTCTGTTGTAGAGTTCTGTGGTTAGAACGATAATATTTAACAGTAGCGACAGTCCGGATTGTAATATTTTTATGGCCTTGTATCACTGCATCAGCTGCATGCAGAAGCATTCTCCCATCAGTCTCCTCTTGATGGCATGGGCGACGGGTATCAGGACATTTCGAATTTGTCAACACATCAGAATGGCATATGGCGTAAACTGATATGCTTGAATAAGTAGTTTCAGCAAGGGCTTCGCGAGAATTTCAAAGAGTGGTTTTTTTTTTTGTTTTTGTCATTCCTTAAAATATCCTTCCAGTTCTTGGGTATTGGCATTTCTGTCCAGCTTCACCTCTTTTTCGTCGAGCTGACGATTTAATACTCCATTGATGATAGTCATCAAACACGACACTGACTCCAGTGAATGAGCTGGTTGCGACAAAAGCTTCTGTAAAAATGCTTGTTTTACATAATCTCCAAACTTTAACAAGCCACTGGGAACTGTTAGTTGTACCATCATTGCTCCATCATAGATGATGCATGATGAAGGCGGGGCACCTCAGATATGTCTGGCCCTGCATCAGCAAGAATTCACGGAATAAGATCAGATTTGCTGTCGCTTATGCGCAGTTCGTCATTATTTGACAAAGAAGGTGGATATAACGTGTTCTCGTGAGCGAAAAACTCATCAAGGTCACCACCTCTTCTGTGGCAAGCAATGTAAAGCTGTGAGAAAAGGCTGCAGGTATTCTGTACTTCTTTGGATTTTTGTTTTGATTTATTCTTCATAGAAACTTTGGGGGATGACATAAACCTCATTGAGTTGTTGTTTTTTTTTTTCCAATAGATCTGTAACTTTGACTTCTCTGCTCTGAAGTCGTTGGTTCACGAATGATTTTTATCGCATTTTCCCCATCAATTCCAACTTGTGGAAGTTTTCGCCGACTTCAGTGCTTGCTTCATCACCAGTTTCTAAGTCTAAATTGGCAGATCCTCTGGCATCAAGAAAAGGACTGCCAAGAACATTTAGAACATCAGTTAAATATTTCACATCATTGTTAAACTTTATATTCTTGGCTAAGCTATCATCCATATGACGACTGTGTTGCTCTTCCTTGAAACCTGGCATGCTGGACTCGAACTCATCTAGCATACATCGGAAATTGGGGGGGGGACTGCTAGCACCCACCTCTGCAAGGTGGCTGGCGTGTCCATCAAGCTGATGACGTCGAGGAATCCTTTTAATTTCTCGTTATTCTGTTCATGTAACTGATCAATACTGATTTTAGAGAAAGCCCTCTCAGACTTCCTGATGACAAAATTCCCTTCTATAAACATGTGGTAAATCTCCGGTGCATCTGATGATAAGGCAAGCAAATCTCTGATGTGGACTGGCAGCCAACGCGCTAGTTTAGTTTGTCCAGGGCGAAGAGAAATGGTAAAAAAAAGCTTCCATAATATCAACATAGCACCTGAATTCTCCAGTCCTAAATGCTTTTACGAGGCACTGGGTCAGAAAATCTATTCTCATTATCACTGCCAGGTCCCAGAAGAAAACTTGATGTGAATTTTCCCTTTTCACCTGTAACCAGTCATCTTTGTCCAAAGCAGTGTCAGTTTCTTCTTTCATCTTTATGTATGCCTCCTCTTGCAAAACTGCTAAACTTGCAGTAGTAACGAGATGAGCATAGCTGGTTCTCTTGACGTGGCTTGCCTTGAGGAAAGAATCTGCTGTTCCTGCTCAACACAGTCCAGCTTTTGACAAAGCATGGGTCCAGCCTGAGCCTTGTACCAAAGTTCCCACGGTTTTCAAAAATTCCATTTCAATATGCATAAGATGCACTATTGCTGCATTCGTACTTTTCTTCCTCTTCTTAATTACAGGCAGCGCCGTTCACGAAAGGAACAAAATTACATTGACACCGTCTCCTTAACTGCCCAGCTGACCGGGATTGCGAGATTGACCGGGTGATAACCGTGACCTATGAATGGTGGTGCTTGTACGCTCCCGACTCTTAACGTTCCTAAGCGCAAGAATAGGCCAGACGGTGTAAGGTGTGTTTGGACGACTAGAATATTATAATCGTTAACTTTTTCGGCATTTTCTCGCTTATTAATTACTCCAGAAAGTGGTTCTATAGCCTTAAACATACTCATTTCCATCACCAATCGACTGTGCAAGTTTGATGCTTTTATCATCATTTGCCTAAAAGTCGATATTTTTGTCCCTTATAGACTGGGCTATGTGATGTTTAAGTATCTTATCAATTCGGATACTTCTCATCGTGATTTTTTAAAGTCAAATGTCAGCTCTGGGAGATCCGTTTCTTGTCAGGTAATAGTGAAAGTGTGTACAAGATGTGAGATGTTGCTGTCGATTGAGTGTGTTGTGCGAATATCATGTGCCTTTTTAAGACAATGTCCTCACAAATTTATGCGTGGGTTTTAGCTTGTTGTACATAATTTGGTGCGCAAAATACCACCATAAGAGCAGTGTAATGTCCTAGAGTGACCAGGCCTGCAGGGTTAATATTAATATGAAATTGCGTGAGCAGATATTAGCTTGGATAAAGGACTTATAAACTACAATATGTTACTTCAAGACCTCTTTCGATCAGACCTATTCTTCTTCATACGATGCCAGCCTTATCAAAACTCATTCTTATATTTTGTCTCCATTTTGAGGTTTACAGTTGGTTTACCTTTCCTTTTCTGATGCGATTCCTCATGCTCATCAAGCGAGGAAACTTCTGGACGAAATTGGGCCACCAGCTGAGGGAAATGAGGATAGAGCACACCGGAAAAAGCACAGAGATGCCCATGTTGTCATAGACCGTGTGTGTTATAAGGGTGAAGATCAAAATGACCATCACCTGAGTGAACACCCCTGCTATGTCCAGCACCCACTTCATGATGGAATACAGCCTTGCACACCTCTCTGCTGAGGCTCTCGTCTCTTTCATGGAGAATAAATCTTCCAGGAAACGAAAGACGGAAGGAAAGATAAACACGGTCAACATCAGTATGGAGGATATCACTGGGTCAAAGGTCGGCAGGAGCACGTAAACGAAGGTGAACAAGGAAATGGAGTGGATCGTCTCAATGCCCATATTCTGAAATAAGAAAATAATTCAGCAGTGACTATGATACACGACACAGCATAGATCTCTACAGAGGAAAATAATAGCGAAGACGCCGCCTATCCTAGAAAAAACGTTCTAACAGTGCTTAAAATCCGACCGTTGTTAGTTTTTGTCAGATCCACGCCAAACTTCAATGGCTTCTACTATCTTCAAACAAGACCAGAACAAGCTTTTCACCAAGTTTTATTCACAAAGATCTGATACTTATACAGTAGGCATGTAGCTGGTGAAACCATTTTTAACATCCATTGGAGAGATAAAAATAATCCAGCATATCAACACTCACTCGCTTGAGTCTTCCTTATCTTTTCAAACTTACTATCTTGTCGTTGTTCTTGATCTCCTTAATTCTATCGTCTTTTTTGGTTTGTTTTCTTTCTTCATTCATTAATTCGGGCATTCATACACTAATTCACCTACACTGCTCATTAGCTCAGTGCTTTGCTCCAGGCATTCATTTAACTTGTCCATTCACCCATTGGCTATATCTATGAACCATAAGTTTATGAATGCACTGCGTTAACTTCAGTGAACGCTACTAATGTTTTAGGAGTTTCCCTTCACTATGTAAGGATTATGCATACTGCCACTGGCTTGCCTATCTCGGGTAACTAACGTTCTGCTCAGCGCTTACCACCAACAATGGTACCAGTTCCAGAGGCTGATTTTTCTTGAAGCAGAGCTGGAACAACGAAGAGAGACATGTGAAGCAGTACGGAGCCCAGATGGTCAACATTAGGGCCCATATCCAGGAGACGTCTACACTGTCTGTGGCTGGCTGTAAAAATTGATTGATCGATCGAAATGCGTTCATATGATCTTAGTTCTGTTCAAGCCTGATCCTCATCTCCCAACAAAATATTTTATCTGAACTGCCAATACCCTTGAATTGATTGATTGATTGATTTATTGATTATTTGCGATAAGTATATCGTCTTGAATTATGCATCTCTTTCAAGGTTTAACACGCTTTTACAAGGTTTGTTAGGAAAAATCTCACACCACTGTGTAGTTTGTGAGTTACATTTACAGTATAAATGACGGGATAGATCGAGCATTACCTACTTCTACCATTATATTGAGATTATTAAACAATGAAAATAATAAATTGTGTGTTTAGAGGCATAAATCAGGGCTGACTAACTACACTGTAACATTTCTTACAGCCTGTCAAATTGAGGCTTAATTCGCTTTGGGCTAAGTCAAGTTAAAGCATGATTTTGAATCGTAAGGTGTGTACTGTACATTACATGTTAGCCAAATTTACAGTTGTATACCATGGCATGTCATGCACATTGTAGGTATGAAGATGCCAACTGCACCTGGCTGGGGAGGAAGGAGAGGGGGGGNATTGATTGATTGATTGATTGATTGATTGATTGATTGATTATTTGCGATAAGTATTTGTCTTGAATTATGCATCCCTTTCAAGGTTTAACATGCTTTTACAAGGAATCTTGGAAAAATCTCACACCGCTGTGTGGTTTGTGAGATACATTTACATTGACGGAACAGATCGAGCATTACATATTTCTACCATAGTAGTTAGATTATTAAAAAATGAAAATAATAAATTGTGTGTTTAGAGGCATAAATCGGGGCTGACTAACCACACTGTAACATGTCTTATAGCCTGTCAAATTGAGGCTTAATTCGCTTTGGGCCAAGTCAAGTTAAAGCATGATTTTGAATCGTAAGCTGTGTACTGTACATTACTTAGGTGAGCAAAAATGATCTACCATTATGTTAGCCAAATTTACAGTTGTATACCATACCATGGCATGACATGCACATTGTAGGTATGAAGATGCCGATAGCACCTGGCAGAAAAATATGCAAATTTAAATAATCCTTGTAAAATTAGAAAACTGGCCGTAAGAAGGAGGGAAAAGGATTGGATTTGAATTTCAAAGACTTGAGTAGGTGCAGATACATTTGTAGACTCAGAATAGGTGAGATTTAGCCACACAAGTATAAACTCTGTGGTTGTTTCTAGATGGGTAAGGTTACCCTGTTTACTAAGTGAAAAAGCCCCAAAATATTAGATATTATCCTTCTTCACTGCCTACGTTTTCAAAATCTAATTGGTTTAGGGGCATTTTTCTTTGTGTCGAAATTTGGAGGAAGAGCTAAACAACATGTCTGGAAAGTAATTTGGCATAGGACCCATAGATAAGTTACTGAGATGTGTAAACCGTTATATAGCCAACAGTGAGGAAAACACTGGCATCTTCATACCTGTAGAGGAGCGAGGGCATGGATATTGAGTTACAATTTCTATACATATGTGTATGAACTAATGGATGCATTTTCTGACTGACGAACATCACTTAGCAAATAGATCCGCCAGTTGCTACCACACGGGAAATGAAAATGTGTTTTAAAAATATATATGAGTATCGACACGCTCATTCCACATTCGGCTTAATAATTTTTTTTATGATTTGAATTGTTTATATCACTACTATTTTTCATTTATCTTTTTTTTTTCCTTATTAGAATAAATGAGAGATTTATTTATTTTCTTTTTATCTTTTATTTTATCTATTTAACTATCAATTATTTTATTACATCTAATTGGCACAATTACTGGGATGCAAAATATCACATACAGTCTGAGCCCATAAAAAAAAAAAAA